>JWZX01002863.1:0-17158 GCA_001275005.1 Chrysochromulina tobinii
GGAGGGGTTCGGTCTGCTGCTGATCTGCTATGTGAGTGATCTGAGTAAGAAAGTGGCTTGTGGGGGGAGGAGATTAGATCTGCTGCCTTCGCTCGCGTGCGTAGAGCCATCGATGTCCAGGAATGTGCGCGAGCGTCTGTGTACTGTTGCTGAGTGGCTTTGTTCATGTCTGGTGTGAGTTGGAGTTAGTTGGAGGAAGAATTCCCTTGTTCCAACACGAGACCCGCCGCTTTGGCTTTCCGCTTTGTCGCTGGACTCTCTGTGTGGTGGAGAACCGATAGCGGATACCGGAATGCGTCTAACATCTTTATGAGACGTCCGGTCAACATGCGGTGCGCTCACGTCAGACCGTGTGTCTGTGTGTAGCGTGAGTCCGAGCCGGGCCAGAGGAGAGCAGGTCCAAGCCGGAGCCAAGCAGCACTACTTCTCGGACGTGAGCTCGTTAAGGGATTGAATGTTTAGAATGCCGCGGGAGCTCGCCATGGCGCGAGCCCCCTACGGTCCACACACAGTAACACTGATACTGGTGGTGAAGGGGATGGTGGTGGGTTCACCAAAAATTGCGCGCGCTAGACGGGCGCGATGGCCTGCGTGTTGGCCGGCCTTGGTCTCCGCATCGTGCGAATCGCGGAAACTCCGATCCGTTTTGCGCCGACGGAGGAAACGTCGCGCTCGGCGCGCGTATCGGCTATACCGGACGGGCCCGCCCCCCCCCCTTGGGGTGGGCGCTCCCCACCGTATCCTCCGGCTGGTGGCGGGAGCGCGCGTAGCGTGCTCTGGTTCCTAACTCGCCGGGGCTACCTTCACCCCGGCCCAACCGCCCTCTTCTGTTAACTCGCCCGGCGAGAAGACAAATCTGAAGCAGAAGTAACCGTCTCGATGATAAAACCCGACCGAAACTCCAAGACCTATGTGCTATGAAAAGGTGGCCTAAACCCAAATGCCGATCTGGGATGAACGCTCAGGGATACGAGAGCAAGCTGACTAAATGCTTCCGAGAGCGCTCGATTTCGCGCGCGGCCTCCTCGGCCTCCTCGTCCTCGTGGGCGTCGTAGAGCGCGTGGAGATCGAGATCGTACAGATCCTCCATCGCGTCTTGTGGGTGCTTGGCCACTCGCTCCTTCTCCAGCCCCTCCTGGATCGATCCCGCGAGGGTCAAGGGCACAGGGGCCATGCGTGAGCGCGGGCTCGCCGGGAGCGCGTGCCTAGCCTCCGCTTGCCTTGCGAGCGACGGCGCCCATGATGGCGCCTCCGATGACCCGTCCGATGGCCTTGCGAGCGATGCTGCAGACTCGAGCGCCGTGTCGAGCTGCCGGCGCGTCTCCCTGAGCGCGGCGCTCTCCTTCGCATGAGCGGCGTGAGCCTGCGCAAGCGCTGCCTTGTGAGTGCGCTCGAGCGCGACGCTCCGCCGCTCCCACGCCTGCCGCTCACGCTCGTGGCTCTCCTCGAGCTCGGCGACGAACCGAGCCTGCTGCTCCTCCATCGTGCTGATCACCTGTCGCATCTGTGCGTCCATCTCCCGCATCTGTGCCTCCATCTCCCGCACCTGTGCTGGCAGCGTCGCCGACGGGGGGGCAGAGCCGTCCGCAACTGTGGCAGGTGGAGGCAGCGCTGCCGCCGGCGTAGCATTTCGAGGCCCCATCACTTCCACTCCGAAACCCTCGGCTTGAGCCTTGCGTGGGCTCGACATCGCGTCGGTCGGAGCCGCAGAGGGCTTCGTCTTGGCTCCCGTTGGCGACGAAACTGACGAAACTGACGAAACGGACGTCGCGTCGGTCGGAGCCGCAGAGGGCTTCGTCTCGTCTCCGACGCCGAGGACAACTCCGAGGACGATTCCGAGAGCCTTGAGTGAGCTCGCGTGTGCGGTGGCGGCTGTGTCATCCTCCGCCTCGGCCTCGTTCTCGTCGTCCCTCGGCGCTCTCCGGACGACTCGCCGTCGTAGCCTCGCTGGGTGCGGCGGCAGCGGAGCTGGCTTGGTGATCTCCGCTATGCGACTGGCCGCTTCGACTTCGCGCTGAGCAGCCTCGAGCTGTGCAGCCAGCACGCTGATGCGCGCAAGGGCCGCCTCGAGCTGCGCGCCGAGATCGTGCGTGGCCACCTGGCCTTGGCCACCGTCAAGCTGCGCGCTGGCCACGTGGCACTGGCCGCTCTCGAGCTGTGCGCTTGCCACGTGGCACTGGCCGCTCTCGAGCTGCGCGCTGGCCACGTGGCGTCCGTCCCGTTGCGAGGCTTCGAGTTGTGCTGTGGTCATCTCGAGCTGTGCCTCGAGCTCGTTCCGGCTCGGCTGCGCAGTGCCCAGCTGCACAGTGCCCAGCTGCGCAGTGTCAAGCTGCGCAGTGTCAAGCTGCGCGGTGACGCCGCGCCGGGTCTGCCGAGAGGTGTCGCGCAGCTCGGGGACGTCAAGCTGGGTGTGCTCCCCGAGCTCCGCCGCCTCGAGCTGCGCGCTCAGCTCATGCCGAACACGCTCGAGCTGCGCCTCGAGATCGCGATTGGCTCGCTCGAGTTTAGAGATCTGCTCCTCTTTGCTCGCGAGTGCGACCTCGCACGTGCCCAGCCGCTCGATGAGCTGCAGCTGCAGCTGCTTCTCGGCCTCACGCGCTGCCTGCGCCGCCTGGGCTGCGGCGCTCTGCGCCTGGTGCTCCTGCCACGAGAGCTGCTGCCGCGTCGCCTCGTGCTCGCGGCGCTCGCGGGCGAGCTCCTCGCTGGGCACCGTGCGCGTCGGCGATCCTGTGAGGCGTGGAGACTGCCAAGCGGCGCTCGATGTAGCGCTTGCGAGCTTGGCGGCGTGCTCGTCGTCGTTCTCACGACGCAGCGTCGCCAGCTCGTCGGCAGAGAGAGCCAGGGCACTCATGGCCTTGGCTTGAAGATCCTCGCCCGCCGTCTTCTCGTGCGGGGGATGCAGCGCGTCAGCGGTCTGGCGGTCCTCACGCCGTGTCGAGTGCCCCTTGAGCAGCTCGGAGGCCATCTCGCGGTGCTCGCGCAGCCGCTCCTTGAGACGCACCGGCTTTCGCGCGGGCTCTGCTGCTTGCTCGGGGATGCGACGTACTACGAGCGCCTGCGACGCCGAGGGAGGCCGCCACGGCACCGGTTTCTTCTGACCGTTGGCGAGCAAGAGCGGCGCCTCGAAGTCGTTTGGGTGCAGTGGCAGCGAGTGGCACGATCTGAACGTGGCCGCCGACTGCGGCGGCATTTGCAGAACAGCTCGTAGCGCACGCACGCTCACCATCTGCACTTGCTGATCAGTTAACGCCTGATGAGGCGGGATCTGTGGCGACGGCGACTCCACCATTGCCGTCCAGGCGACCGGGGCCGAAACAACACGGGAGTTGAGGAATTTTTTGCGAAACGTGACGCTGCGGCATGCGCGGAGGTTGACGCATGCAAGGAGGGGGAAAGGGGGGGAAGGTAGGGAGGGTGCTGCCATGGAACATGTTGAAGTGGGATGGTGACACGCACTTCCGAATCAAAATGGCGCCTATACATATTCACAAACCAGCGGTAGACGCCCGCCTCCGTCTATTCCGTCTGACCGTCTCGCGCCACCGCGGTCACCACCCCCGGAAACCATTCCGTCGCCCGGTCATTGGCGACGCCGCTCCTCTTCCAGAGGGCCTGCACGCTCGCCCCCACCACCAATGGGAGCGCACACGCCTAAAAACACACGCCGCCGGCTCGCACCACGCCCACAGTAAAAGGCGGCGCGGTGGGCACGGCCTGGTGAAGAAGCCACGGCCTGGTGAAGAAGCCACGCCACGAAGCCAAGTTCTCCTGCCAAGGTGTAGACCATGATGACGGTGACCCTTTGGCCACCGTCGAGAAAAGTTGGTGGTGAGGGCGGTAAAAGCGAGGGCGAGGGTGGCGAAGGCTAGGGCGGCAAAGGAGGGGGTGGCGAAGGCTAGGGTGGCGAAGGTGAAGGCGGAGACGGCGGTGACGGCAAACGGTGGCGAAGGTGAAGGCGGAGACAGCGGTGATGGCAAACGCGCGGGAGGCAAGGGTGCGGATGGTGAAGGTGTGGGCGGTGAGGGTGAGGGCGGTGAGGGTGAGGGCGGTGAGGGCGAGGGTGGCCAGGGCGGCAAAGGCGGGGGCGGTGAAGGCGATGGCAGTGGGGGCGAGGGTGGAGGTGGCAAGGGCGGCGAAGGCGGGAGTGGCAAACGAGGCTAGGGCGGCAAAGGTGGTGAGGGAGGAGAAGGTGAGGGTGGCCGTCGGAATACGTCGCCTCCTTTTTGTAGGCACTGTGAGTTGTACAAGCGAGAGTTGCACCTCCTGTAGAGAGCTAACGAACCTGTGGTCACAAATTGAACACAAAAGTTGAGTAAATTAGAGACAAAAGGCGGGGTGATGTTTGGCGAAGGGGCGGGCAGACATTTTCTACGCTGCGTACCCTTGACCGGAATAGACCTTTCGAGCTTGACTGGGCCCAACAGCCTCTTCTTTATCGAGGCGCCCACGTAGCCGTACTGCCAACCCAGGTCCTTCACGATGGCGACGAATGCCCTCAGGCCCTCGTCGATGATGGTATCGTTGGCGAGCAAGTCCTCGGTCAAGATCACTGCGTGCTTTAGCATCATCGGTTTCAGCGGGTGCACCTTGAAGGCGGGGTGTCTGCCACCGCCTGGGCGTCGTCGGCTCGTCGCGGCTTGCACCGGCCCGCCCAGATGAGGGCGAGGGCGAACGCGAACGCGAGCGCCCCGAGCGCGACGAGCCCGCAGCGCCCGGGCGCGCCATTCCCTTCGATGATCTCGGGTTACGGTGAAAAGCCCGAAGCGCGAGGGGCAACCGAGGATCTCGGTGAAATGCCAGAAGCGCGAGGGGCAACCGAGGATCGGTCGCACCTGGTTCTACCCAATACCATGTATGTCCCTATAGCATAGTAAGATGCTAACGTGTACCTTTCACAGGACACAGTTCACAGCGCTTCAAACGAACAACCATACCCGGAAGACAGTTTAGAATACTTTCTGAGACGGTATTTTTGGCTTGCGGACTTCGCCAAAAAGGGAAAGACCGAGCTTCTCGTGCCTCCGTCACGTGAGCGGCATGGGCTCTCGAGGCCCATATGCGAGCGGGCCGCAAGCGGTGATTCGCCGTGCATGGCGCTCGCTGGGCCTACTCGTTGCGCTCGGCGTGCTGCTTGCCTTGTCGCTCTGGCCGACATCGTCGGCATCACAGCAGCAAGACGTCATCGCAACGGCGTCGATGTGTACCCATCCGCGCAGGCCACCGCGCATCGTCTCGCATCGTGGCGTTGATGAGGATCAGGCCGGCGGCGTGGCGCCATCGACCGCTGCGCGGCTGCACGCTCTGCTCGGCGTGGGCATCACATCATTTGACGTCGATCTCTTCTGGGTGGCCGACGACGATGGAGGTGACGAACTCTTCGTCGGCCATCCACCGTCGCTGCGTACGCTGTGGGGACTCGCCGCCGACGTGCATGCCATGCCGCTGGCCACGCTCCGGCAGCGCTCGCTTCCCGATGGGCTGCTCCGCCTCGCCGACATGCTGCGCATCTTCGCGGATCATCGCAACACGCTTGGGCAGGTATCCCTCGAGCTCAAGTTCCCCACACATCCCGAGTGGCATCGGCGCCTAGCACCACTCTATGCCCAGCTGGCTGCCGCTCGCCTCGCCACGCATGCCGCCGTCGTGGTCAACGACGCGGCGCAGGCGGCTGCACATCGCGCCGCCCAAACAGCCGCCGCGCTCCGCGTGCCCATCTTTGTAGTCGTGCGCGATAACGACGCGCCGATCGGACCGGACGGGCAGCCGCACGCCAACCTGAGTGCCCTTGCGGATGAGCCGCTGTACGATGGCTGGTCTGCGAGCTGGAAGGTGCTCGACACGGCTCTACGACGCGCGTCGCTCGCTCCTGCCCGCGGCCGTACCCATCGACTCGCGGTGTGGGTGTGCGACCACGAGCCCGAGCTCCGTCGCGTTTGGGATTTGGGCGCGGAGGACGTGATCTCCAACCGGCCTCTGTGGGCACGCTCATTACTAGAGCGGTGGCAGAAGGAGGAAGAGGCGCGTTGCAAGACGAATTCGCCGACCCCTATTCCGTATGCGCCCTAGGGTAATGTGACCGCATCATGACCGCAAAGCCGCAGCTCCCGTAAGGCAGCGCCGCGGCCGCACCGCGCACGGCGGGCCGAACACGAGTGAGCTGACCACCCGCCCTGCCGAAAGATGCATACCAATAGTTGAAAGTGACTAGTAATAGCGGCTCTTTGGTGTGTCTTATAACGAAATAGAAGTTTCGATGTTTGAAGTCACGTGACGCCTGCAGCACCTAGAAGAGTCGCTCACACTCGCGCTATAACCTGTATGTGGGCTGTCGTGCGTGCATCGTATCGGCAAAATTGGGCTAGTGGGGCGATCCGATCCATTTGATTACGTTTTTCCCTCCCCCGCCAGGCCACGACGGGGTTCCGCAAGACTTGCACAGCAGCACATGCAGCAAGCACTTGGCGCTCATAGCACCTCCTCTCGCTCGCGTGAGATCTCGATCCGCACATTGTCCACGGAGAGTCCTATGGGCAGCGGTATGCCGAGGGCCGCACTCGGGGGTTGTCCGCAGAGATGGATCCGCAGGCTGCTTGCCGAGAGGCGTAGCCCATGCAGCGGCAACGCGTCGGCGTCGTTGGCGCCGGCCAGCGCAGATGGCACCGGCACTAGTGGCGCCCACAACGCTTTGATGCTCGGCGTCCACAGGATGGGGATGCCACCGCGCAGCGGTGCGTCAACAGAGGCACTGCGCGTCGCCGCCCATCCACTCACACGGATCGCTGAGGGTCGAGGGCCATCATCACGCGCCTCGAGCGCGGGCGGTGCATCCACACGCAGGTCGGAGCCGTCCTCTGCAAAATCGATCGCGCGCACCTCGGCCGGCACGGCCCACACACGCTGGCACACTTCCTCGGCTGCACGCGTGCTCACAAACAGGCGACTGCCCCACTGGCCAAGGGCGCCACGTTTCGAAACCACGGACCCCATTGTCACGTACTCGCGGTAGGGCCCGACGGGCGATACGTCGTACTCAAGGCACACCACTCCTCCGATCGTCCAGCCAAAGAGGCTCACGGCTGAGAGTCCGCCAGGCAACGTCGACGGCGCACGGACGAGTGCGGGTCTGAACCAGAGGCGGCCGTCAAAGCGCCACGGGTAGTCGCCGTCGACGCCGTTGAGCTCTGATGCAGCGGGCTTGGGTGTGGTAAAGAATGTGGGGAGCCGCAAGGCCGCGGCGAGCGCAGGCAATGCGAAGAGGACGAGATGCATTTTTTGTGGACTTTTCCCCGCCATTTCCGAGAATCCGAGCTAAGTGGGTGAAGAACTCCATCGGACTCTCGTTCCATTCACGCCGTGATGGTTCTTTGTTCACACGCGACGCACGCGCGACCGAAGTCGCCGCCGCGCGCTCACCATGCCCGAGAAGATGGAGGTGGAGCCGACGACGACGGCGACCACGCCGCCGCCGCCGCCCGCGCCACCGGTCTTGTCCCCGCAGGAGCAGCTCATCGCCGGTGCGCGCGCACTGCGCGCGTGGCCACGCGAGTGCGCTACGCACCCCGGCTCGCCCACATTTCTCTCAATTGCTGTGTGTCTGCCATCGCCCGTGCAGATCTGAGCGCCGCGTTCGCCGTGCTCGAGCGCTTCGTGAACGCGCGCGAGCCACGGCACATGGTGCAGGCGCTGCGCGTCTTGGGGCCCTTCCGTAAGAAGGGCAAGGAGAGCCCCGGGGTTGCTGTCGGTGCGTTGATGGCCGCGCTCTCGACGCACGTCGCGCCGTCGGCCGCGCTGCGCGCGCCCATGCTTGCTCTGCTCGGCATGCTGCCACAGCCGGCCGAACCCGTGCCCGCGCCAGCCGCCTCCGAGGACAAAGACGACGAGAAGAAGGCGAGCATCTCGAAGCTGCCCGAGAACGAGGTGCTCGTCGGGCTGCTCGTGCTCACGCTGCTCCTCGACCACAACCAGGTGATCGCAGCGGTGCCATTCTCGCTGCAGCTCATGGAACGCGTAGGTGCGCTCAAGCGCCGCACGCTCGACCCCATCGCCGAGCGCGTCTACTTTTACGCCTCGTGGGCCCACGAGGTTAACGGCACGCTCGTGGCCATCCGCTCGCCGCTGCTCGCCGCGCACCGCACCGCGTGCCTGCACCACAACTCCACGTGCCAGGCGACGCTGCTCAATCTGCTGCTGCGCAACTACCAGGTGCGGCTGCCGCCTCGCCCGCACCATCCACCCGGGCGCGCGTCCTCCGTGGGCGTGTCGCCCCCCTTGATTGGCCAACACCGGGTTCCCCCCTCATACCACGCCCACCGCGTCCGCTCCCCATGATTGGCCCAACACCCAGTTCCCCCCTCATACCACGCCCACCGCGTCCGCCCCTCACCTCATCGTCCCTTCGCCCCCTCGCCCCCTCGCTCCCTCGCCCCATCCGCCATCGCCGCAGCACTACAAGCTCTTCGACCAGGCAGAGAAGCTCCTCACCAAGACCACCTTCCCCGAGTCGGCGGGAGCCACCCAGCTTGCCCGCTACCTGTACTACACGGGGCGCATCAAGGCGCTTCAGCTCGAGTACACGGAGGCGCACCGCTGCCTGCTGCAGGCGCAGCGCAAGGCTCCCACGACCAAGGGGCTCGGCTTCCGGCTGGCGGTGTACAAGCTCGGTGCGATCGTCCAGTTGTTGCTCGGCGAGATCCCCGAGCGCGCCGTCTTCCGCCACCCTCAGAGCCCGCGCGCCGATGCGCCCGTACCTCGAGCTTGTGCAGGCGGTGCGGCTGGGCGACCTCGCCGCCTTCCGCATGGCGATGGAGAAGCACGCGGCGACCTTCACCGCGGACAGCAACTACACCCTCATCGTGCGCCTGCGTCAGAACGTGATCCGCGCCGGGCTGCGCAACATCTCGCTCGCGTACTCTCGCATCGCACTGAGTGACGTGGCTGCCAAGCTCGTCCTCGACCATCCCGAGGATATGGAGTCGATCGCGGCTAAGGCCATCCGCGACGGCGTCATCGAGGCGACCCTCGACCATGCGAACGCGGTGCTCATCTCCAAAGACCCGACCGACGTGTACTCGACGCTCGAGCCGCAGGCCGCGTTCCACAAGCGCATCACGTTCTGCCTCAACGTGCACAACGACGCGGTCAAAGCGATGAGCTACCCGCCCGACGCGCACAAGGATGGGCTTCTCGACGCCGACGCTATGAAGCAGCGCCAGCTCGAGGAGGCTGAGCTCGCCGAGGCCCTTGCCGAGGAGGACTATGAGTGAGTTCCGTTGATGAGTTCCGAGCCGAGAGGGCGGCGGGCGGCGGGCGGGCGTGGCATGTGCGGCGGGGTCGCTGAAAAGGGAGTCGATGGACGTGGGGAAGAGCAGGTGAGACGACCAGAGGCGGTGCGACTGGCAGGTGTGCACGCGCACTCTAGCTGAGGAGTACCGGATGACGCCCCATCGGCCGAACGCCGGCCGCGAAGGCCGCTCGGGACGAGGTCTTCTTCAGATGATCCGATCGCCGAGATGGGCTCCACTGTTTCCTGAATGCTACTGAACGCTTAAGTAGCAAGACTAGCTGTGGGCCGAGTGACCTGCGGGTAGATGCTTGAATTTTGACGAGACGGGTGAGCGCGGAGAGACAATTTTACGTTACGCATATCGAGTTGTCGCGCGCGACGCGTTACGGCGTTAGCGCGATCGACCATCGAGGATCGTGCGATCGGAATTGGGGGTTTCGGGGTTTGCTTCCACAGCCTTCAAGGCTTCACGCTGGCACACCTGAACACTGGAACACCGCAGCAAGCTGCGTGCGCCACGGGCACGCCCCGCGGCGGTGCGATCACGTACGAATCACATCGATCGCGCACCTAGTCTGCTCACAATTCATCCCTGGGCTTGGCGGCGCCGTCGCTCGCCGCGTCGTGCGCGCGCGCCGCCGCACTGAGTGAGCGCTCAATCTCATTCGAGCGCTCGTCGTACGTGCTCCAGCGCTTGCCGACGATCCGGTGGGCCTGGTTGAGCTTTGGCTCCTTGGTTAATGGGTTGTTGCACAGGTCGACCGTCTTGGCGGCGGGCTTGGACGCGTTCCCACACCAAGTCTCGCACCAGAGCCACTCCTCGGGCAACGAGTGGATGGGTACGACGTGCTGCGCATAGTTGGGCAGATCCTGGTCCAGATTCGCGAGCGAGTTCGGGTCCTTGGAGAGAGAGTCGTAAAAGATGCGGTACTGGTCGCCATAGGCGCGCCGGCGGAACTTGTGCAGATCGACGACGAAGAGGGCCAAGATGTGGTAGGGGTGTCCCCGAAGATGGTCCTTCCAGTAGCCGTGCGCGAAGAAGCGGAAGCCCGTGGTGTCCGGGTTGGCATCGCGGTTGCAAAAGGGGGTCATCGCGACGGCGGTGCGCGGGGGCATCTTGAGATCCCACAGCTCGCCCACGTCGGCGTTGATCACCTGGTCGGCATCGATGTAGATGATGCGCTTGAGGTGCAGCGGGAACATGACGTCGAGGAAGAGGATCTTGTACCCCCAGATGATGCGCTGCTTGTTGGTCTGCTTGTGCAGCCACGTGGGCCACTGGTACTGCACAAGCTCGTAGTCGAAGCCGACCTCCTTGGCCATGTGGGGCAAGAAGCCCATGAAGGCGGGCGAGAGGAAGTTTTTGAGCAGCCAGAACTTGACCTTGCGCGTGGTGCGGTCGACGACGGACTGCATCATGATCTTCAGGAAGCGCTCGTACAAGTGGCCTGAGGCGAGCGAGAAGACGTTGACCACGTCGTCATCGGCCGCACTACCGGCGCTCCCAAATGCCCACTTCGAGAGCGAATCGAGCACACCGCTCTTGTCGCCGCTTCCGCCGCCGCCGCCGCCGCCGCCGCCACCTCCTGCGCCGCCGCCCTGCTTGTCCTCCGAGTCGAGGATGGAGACGCTCTCCATGCCCACCTTTTTGCTGACAAGAAGCGTCGCGTGTAGCCCGGTGAAGTCGGAGACGAGCAGCCGGATGGCGCGGCGAGGCTGCAGGCCGGCGACGTCGATGTGGCCGCGCCCACCGAGCAGCGCCGTCGCGTGGCCCGCTGCGACGAGCTTGGCGTCTGAGTGGATGCTAAAGACCTCGGACGAGGGGCCGGGGGCGAGCGAGAGTAGCCACGCGCCCGGCATCGCCTTAAGCTGCCAATAGCCCAGGTTGGACATGACGAGCGTGTCCGTGCTGTGCGGCGCTGCGGGGGACGTGCCGAGGAGCAGTTGCAGACCATTGGGAGGTTCGTGCTTCCGAAAGTCCTGGCACGAGCCCGTGATGAGCACGGAGACGAGCTCGTAGCGCGCGTAGAGCGTGCGCCGCTCGCCCAGCTCGGCGAGACGCAGGTTGTCCATGTCGTACGCCGCCTCATTGACCTGCACCAGCCACGCCTCGGGTGCATCCAGGTGCAACGTGAGCACCTGCGGTGTCTTGAGCCGCGCGAAGCGCGCCATGTCTGCGGTGGGCGCGAGGGAGCGCCCGTCCGCGTCGAATTTGGGCGTGAGCGAGACCACGTACCGGTAAAAGTCCTCGAGGGGGAACTCGGTGATGGCGGTGTCTGGGTTGAGATGGAGTGTGACGGTGCATCCGAGCGCCACATGCAGCTCCATCATGAGCGGTGCGAGGCGCTGCGCCGCCTTGGAGAGCGGGTCGAGGATGGCCACCAGCTCCATCGCCGCGCCGACGCCCTCGCCCGGGATACGCACGCACGCCGCGCCGCACGGCAGGTCGTCTGGCTGTAGCTGCACCTTGCGGTCCTTGCCGGCATCGCGCGCGAGTGCACGCTTGGCGACGCTCGTCAGCTGCACGACTGCATGCATGAGTACGTCCGAGCGCCAGCGCGCGGCGCCGCCCTCGACGCTCGCATCCTTGTCATGGCTGACTGTCAGCTGGCTGATCAGGTGCGCGGCGCCCTCGGCGCGCTGACGAAGCTCGTACTCCTCGAGCAAGGCCACGTCGACTGCATCTAGCGGCGCGCCGCCCGTGAGCAAGACGAGGCGCCCATTGGTGATCAGCGCGCCCGCGCCCGCGCCTAATCCGAGCGTCGCCGCGTATGCCGCGTGCGCGCCCAGGTCGACGGCGGGGCCGCCGCGAGCCTTAGCGGGCAGCACAGCCGACGCGAGCGCGCTGCTGATGGACGAGGCGCCCGGCGCGAGGCTCGCCGCGTGCAAGAGCGCCACGAGCGCCTTGAGCGGCGCGTATGTGCTCCCGTCGAAGGCACGGACGAGCGCGGTCCACGCGGCGGCCGCTGCGGGAGCACATGCCTCGTGCGAAGCGGCCGTTGGGTTGTGGAGCAGCCCGAGGCGCGAACGACCGTTTGGCGACGCCTCGAGCGCGCTCAGGGTGCCCGCGAGCACGCTCAGATGGGCCGGCTGGCAAAGGTCGATGACGAGGAGGTGGCTCACGGAGTGCAGCAGGGCGGGATCGATGGCACCGGCGTCCGCGTCGGCGCCGGCTCCGCCTTCCTCCTCACCCGCTCCAAACATTTGCTCGTCGCCGAACTCATCGTCAGCCGCCGCCATGCTATCAGTCTCCGCGACCGCGGCCCCGTCCTTGGGCGCCGCCTCCGCGACCGCGGCCTCGTCCTTGGGCGCCGCGATCGACGCCAGCCATGCAACCGACGCGAGCGCTGCCGCGGGCGTGAGCGGCGCGACTTCGATATCATCGATCGGTAGCAGGAGCGCCTTCGAGTAGCGAGGGAAGGCAAGGCCCGCCTTGATGATGGCGGCGGCCTTGTCGGTCGTCTCGTCGGTCAGCACCCGCTTACTGATCAGGCTGCTCACGAACCTGTGCTCCGCATTGAGCGCCATCATCACCTCCTGCTCGTAGTTCTGCGTCACGGGCGTCAGCACTCCATTGGTCAGGATGGCGGGCGCGGCCCCGAGGCCCTTGTCGCGCAGGAAGCGCGACCCCCCCGCAGCGAGCTCGTCAAAGTCGGTGATCGTGCCCTGTACGATGCCTTGGTAGACCGTGAGCCGGTCGAGCTGCTCGCCGAGCTTGCGGGGGTACGCCTGCTCAAACGCCTTGGCGAGGTGGTGCTCCTCGAGCTCATCATAGCCGCCGCCGCCGAAGAAGCCCATCATCATCTGCATGCGGTTCTCATTGACCGCGCTGAGGAACTTGAGCGAGGCCTGGGTGCCCGCCTTCTTCTTGAGGAACAGGAAGAGCTTTGTGAGGAGCAACCCGAGTCGCTGCGCCTCGTCGCTCGGCGCATCGGGCGACGCGCCGCCCTCGGCCGCCGCCACCGCCCCGCCGCCCTCGGGTGACTCGCCGCCCTCGGCCGCCGCCAGCGCACCGCCGGCATTCCCTTCGCCGCCCGTCCCACCGCCGCTGCCGCCCTTAGCGTCGGCCCCGCCCGCGCTGGCCGCAGCGGCCTCGAGCGCCGTAGCGATCGGATCGGCTGCCCACTCGGCGGTCTCGTACGTGCTCGCGAGCGCGCGCAGCCGCGTGCGCGGCGCGCCGTCGGTGGCCGCAGGCAAGTACGCATCGCTCTTCGGGTCGGTGCCCACGACGGCGCCGCGCGCGGAGGCGGCCGGCGCGAGCACGAGTCCGAAGCGGATGGGCGCGCCGTTGGCGTAGAGGCCGAGCATATAGGCGAGCACTGCCAAGCCAAGCTCGCTCGATGGGTCTACGACGAAGATCATCGTGAGGACGTTCTGCCTGCAGAAGGCCATTTGACCCCACATGTTGACGCGCGTCATCGCGCGCAGCTGCGGATCGAACTGCTGGTACTTCTTGTCCTTGACCACATCGTTGATGAAGAGCACGGCCTCGTGCGACGGGTTGATGCGCAGGCTCGCCTGCGGCGGCGGCAGCGAGACGAGGCGCGAGATGGTCGCCGCGGGCAGCTCGAGCGACGAGAGAGCGTCGATCGTGTGCAGCTCGGACTGGATTGTGTTCATCAGGCCGTAAAAGTCATTGTCCGTGATCGGGAGCGCGAGGCCGTTGAGAAAGGCGCCATTGTAGCCGGGGCCGAAGTAGGTCTGCTGGCTGGCCCGCACCCCAACCGACAGCTCCTGCGACACCTTGAGCTTCGACAGCTTGCCAGACGCGAAAGGGAAGTTTTGGCACACGTCACGCAGCGCCTTGAGCGGATCGGACGCGGCGAGGACGCGCGTGGCGGCTTGCAGCCCGAGGTCCTGCATCGCCCAAGCCTTGAGCTTCGTCGACGCCTCGGTCTCCTGCGCGAGCAATGTGCCCTGGAGCGCTTGCAGCTGCTCCGCCAGCTCGGGACGACGCGACGCGAGCGTGCCGAAGAAGAAGCCCCCCACGTCCGCCTCGTCCTCCGCCTCGCCCTCGGCCGCCTCGTCATCGTCGCCTTCGATGCCGCCCAGGTCCTGCACGGCCTTGTCGTCCAGCACCTTGTACTCCATATTCTTGATCGCGAGCTGCACGCCGTAGCCCTGAAGCGACTGCGCGCGAGCGCCCGGCGCGGCGCGCACCTGAGGCCGGTAGACGTAGACGATGGCGCCTTCGCGCGCGCGCTGCGTGAGCGTCGCGTGAGCGGCACGAAACGCGGCCGAGCCGAGTGGCGCGTAGAGCACGACCATGGGCGCCGTGCCGCCGCCGACGCTTCCGAACACGTGGTCCACGGCGAGCGGCGTCACCTCAGCCGTCTCGCGCTCCTCGAGCGACTCGGGCACGGAGCAGCCACCGGCGAGCACCGCGTCGACCAAAGCGGGTGCGGGCTCCGAGGCGCTCAGCGCCTGCACGCGGCCGCACGCGCGCACCCATCCGTCCGCGGAGTCCATGCCGTGTTCCTGCTCTTCACGCGTCTGCAGCTGGCGGAACATTTCGACACGCGCGGAGAAGATGTGCGCTGCCAGGTAGCCGCGCAGCAGCTTAAGACCGAGCGGCGAGAGTAGCTTGGCGGCCGCGAGCTCCACGGCCGCGAGATGCGCCTCGTCCGAGCCACCCTCTGGCGGCACATACGTCTCCGCGAACGTCCAGAACAGCTGGCTGCCCTCCACAGCAAGGAACTCTGCGGCCTCGGCGGCGATCGGCGTCTCGGGCCATCGTGCGGTCAGCGAGATGTCGATGTTCTTGGGCGTTAGGGTGTCCTCGGCCGCAGCGAGACCGAGCAGCGTCACGATGAGCGCCGACACCGCCATTGCCAGCGCCACGTGTCAGTCTTCCGAGTGCGGGCTGCGGACACGTGGCGGGCGGTATGTGTCGAGGGAGCAAGCAAGCACGCCCCCTTTCCTACTCCGTTGGCTACAGGGGGTTGACTCATCTTTTCCGCGACAAGCAAGCAAGCAAGCAAGCGCGCCTAGCGCGACCGGCATCCCGGGCTCCCAATTAGTGAACGAGGCGGTCAGGCGGATGATTACGTAAATTAGGTTTCGAATACTCTAAAGGCTTGGGGTATTCGGTTTCGCTTGTTTAGGTACTTGTGTTGTTTCGACTAATTAGCTTGAATGTCTGATAGAATGATTGCGACATTCAAACATTTCCGAAAAAGAGAGTGAAGTGCGACCTCAATCCTCATACATTAATCCGATACAACGACAGGCAGGACGCAGCTCCACACACAGTCCACACATCACGTCGCATGAGCACGTCGGCACCACACCGCTCTTTCGCCCCCCCCAGACACGCCTCACCGCACTCTCGGGAGTCCGTCCCTCTCCTTACTTTTACTATTGGGTAGCTTGTTCAGATAAAACTCACTCATTCACCATATATATCCATTATAACCAACGCGTCGTCGTCTGCCTCGTCTCGTGACTCGTCGAGGCCGCACTGTGGCGCGCACCACACGCGCGTGCGAGAGCAGCAGCAGGCGCCCCTCGTGCTCTTCGAAGATGGCCTCCGCCGCCGTCACGCGTCAGCGCTGCTCTGCTGGTGCTCCCTTGGTGCTCCCCAGCTGTGGTCCCTGCTCTGGTCATCGAGCGCGATTTGTTTTGCACCCAGTTACTTGACGTGTTTCTTCAGAAAACACGATATCTCGCGTTCCCTGCTCGTTTCTTTGTGAATGCTCCCTTTGTGCATCGCGGATGTTGCCCCAAGGCCAACCGTCTCACGATACCCCCGGCTGCAGTTGATCGACGCAACCTCCTTGCGCAGTATCTGCTGCACGCTCTCGAGTCTCGTTCCTTTCCCTCCGAGCTCGAGCCCACGCGCCTGCGTCCACATAAAATTCCACTTGTGCAGATCCCTGTAATTCTGTATTGCACCCTCCCGCTCAAATAGCTCCAGCACAACAAACCGCCCTGGCTTCACCGTGGCGACCATCTCGGAGAGGCAGCGCAAGGAGAGGCAGCGCAAGGGGTCTTGTGAGTGGTCGATTGCGTTCCTGGATGCAACCATGTCAAACGAGTTGTGCGCAAAGAGCGAGGTGAGAGCCACTGCGCGCAGCGCAAGCGGCCGTGCAGGCACCGCGCGTGAAGGACCGCCGTTCGCGGTCGGCTGCAGGCCAGGAGGGTGTTGCTCGTCGAGAATGCGCCGATATAGGTGCCCCAGCGGGTCGACCGGGATTGATTTCGAAGAACAAATCAGGACGAGAGAGGCGCCAACCCAAAGAACCCATCCATGAGATCGGCCCTGAACCGACGTCAAGCACGCGGAAGATCTTTTGGCCCGTGTCCGCCGTGGAGAGTAGCTCTGGCTCGAAGAGAAAGGGCTTCATGTGATCCAGCCGGACAATTCAAATCGGCGCTGTAGTCGTACACCTTTTTCTTGAAGCTTTTCACTTTGGTCGTCAAGGTTGGTCGTGCTGTTATTCCTAGCTCTGAACACCCAACCGCTTGCAGTCATCAGCCGCCAGTAAGCTGCCTCCGACTCAAGACCGAGCGACCACTCCTTGATTGGCACTGTGAGTGCCGGCAGCATGGCGCGTGCTAGGCGCGTGCTGATTGTGGTTGACTGGTTGTGAGAGGCACGAATTACAGTAGAAACGCCGTGAGCAAGGCGAGCGGAGTTCTCAGAAGTTCTAGAGGCCGAGACACCAAAAAACTAAGAAAAATGCATGCACGCGTGCAGCTTTCGAACACGGGGATCGTGTCCAATTTTTCAAAGAACACCTTCCGAGCTTCCGTTCACACTTTGCAGCGCTAGCGTACCCGTACTCAACGAGGTTAGTGCGTAACCCGGACTTCTTTCGGGCACGGGTTCTTAACCCGGACTTGGCCAGAGGTGCCTAACCCGGACTTGGCCAA
>JWZX01002864.1:0-15840 GCA_001275005.1 Chrysochromulina tobinii
CAGACGCGTAGCGGCCGGCAGTGCGGCCGGAGCCCCCGATAAGCTCGAGACGTGAGAGGCGGAGGCGGGCATGCGCAACGGCCGCGGCTGTACCGGTAAAAAGACACCGGGGGGATTACCGGTACATACCGGGTTGGTGTACTGTACCGGTACAGTACCGGTAAGAAGGCCCCGGGGGGAGCCGGGACACACACGGGACACACACGGGACAACTGCACACCAACCGAAGGCATGTAACGACTCCGTCAGGAACATCTTTTCCTTTTTTGACGTGTCTGCGGAACTCGCGTTCATCGATCACGATGTTGTCGTCTGTGCGAGCTCGTTCGAGCGCGGCCACATCCGCTTCGGACGGTGGATCGGCGACCGACGACGTAGACGAGCAGCATCCCGACAGACCGGCCGAGTCCGTGCGAATCAAGTGCCGCGTCGTTTTCTTGTCTGCGCTCCTTGCCAGCAGCTTCTTTGTGGTGTTAGTTGCATCTCTTCTGACCGTCGACGCGGACGCTGCCGACGCACCCGCAACACTAGGGACACTAACGCCGCAAGCCGAGGCCGCGCATGGACATTGCATAATCGACGAGCTACTCTCAAAGGAACCCGACCACTCGGACGGCACCGGCACCTGGCGCACGGCTGTCGACGGCGAACGCTTCCTGCTCTATGCGCCACAGTTTGGCTTGGGTAACCAGCAGATCACGCTGCGCAACGCCGTCATCTGGGCGCTGGTCCTCAACCGCACGCTCGTGTTGCCACATCTGCTCAGCCACTCGGGCTGTTCCAATGCGACTTTGTGTGCATCGTCGCCGCAAGAGATGGCGACGCATGATGCCGCATTTACGCTCGAGCAGAGCGCGATGACCAATCTCGCACCGTTGCGCGTGATCGAGATGACCCGATTCTTGCAGCTGCGGCTGCGCCCTCGGCGTCTGCTTGTCTTGACGATCAAGGCGCGGTGGGCCTATCGGATGACCGACGAGTATTGGAGCCTCGTAGGTGTGACGTGGCACCGTGAGCAGCCAGCGCTCAACGTGCCTCTCAACGACCCGACGCTCAAAGATCCCTTCCGTCCGGCCGACATTCAGTCGAGCTTCCGAGGGTGTGGCCACCATGCGGTGCTCGCCTTCCGATCCCTCTTCGCCGCGGCCGACGTGGGCAAGGGCGTGCGGTGGCCCAGCCCGGGACAGCGGCGTGTCGACTCCGTCATCATGCCCACGCTCTACCGGCCGTCTCGCAGTCTGCTGCACGCGGCCGAGCGGCTCACGGGTGTACTGCGGGAGACGGCGTCCCGGAGCAGCGGTGGCGCGGTCACCAGTGGGTCGCAGCAGCAGCAGCAGCAGCCTGGCGCCACACGCGCTGGCACCACCGGCGGCACGGGTCAGGGGGTTGGAGGAGTGGCCACGTTGCTGGCGTGCGTGCACATTCGGCTCGGCGACATCGTGCCGGACTGCAAGCGCTATGAGGAGGAGAGCAAGCTGGCCTCCGGGCGCGCGTGGGTCAAATCACACTTCCAAAAGGGCTACTCATGCCACCAGACCCCCGAGGCGCTCGAGGCGAACCTGAACGCGCTCCTCGCGCGAGTGCATCAAGCGAGCGGCGAGGTGAAGGACGGGGCGACTCGGCCTCGACCACTCGTCATCTACGCCGCCGTCGAAGACGCGACCGCGCTGGACCATCCACGCCTCCGGCCGTTCAACGTGAGCTCGCTCGCCTCGCTCAAAGCCTCAGGCGCCTTCGACGCCCCTATGCGCGAGTCGCTCAAGGCCTTACCCTCAGGGTTGCTTGACGTGCTGCTCGACCAGCTTGTGTGCGCGCGCGCGGAGCACCTCGTGCTGAACATTTTCTCGACCTTCTCGCAGATGATGCAGACGCGCATCGGGCTCGACCACGCCGACGTCGTCGGAGGATGGACCCGCGACCTGACCACGCGCCAGCAGGTCGCTCTGCACTTGGACGTGCGATATTGGCGAGCGGTGAATCAATTGGACCGGCGCTGATTCCGATTGAATGCGCGCAAGTACGCAGTACGATCACAGGTTGTAGGCTCCACGGACGACTCTTCTCGAAGGGCAAAGGTGTGGTGTGGTGATGAGCGGAGCCGTGCATGCGGCATCTCCCGCCGAGCGTCACATCCGATCTCGGAAACATCGCACGAGACAGCACACACTGCTCACCGGCGCGACGCGCGCGTCGGATGTACGATCCATTTTCATCGTCATCCGAACATTGCATCCGAACTGGTGGAATTATGGAATTAGCAAGAGTGGAATAGATCCGATCCGGCGCGGGGCGACTGTTGAATGCATTTGCTCTTTGTAAGTGACTTCATCTCCAGCCCCTCACAGAGAGTCGGTTCTTTTCTATGGGCAGAGAGGCGGCAGGGAGTGTGAACTGAGCGGAAACCTTCTGCCGTGATGAGATCGTGATCTCTGCGCTGCGACTTTGCTCCCGACCGGCCGCCGCGATACACGCGTCGCGTCGCGACCGGACTTCAGAAATGCAGCAGCTTCTCATAACCCTCCTCGTGGCGTGTGGCCTCCTGGCCACTCTAGCCGAGGCGAGCGCGTCGCGCCTCAGCAGCAGCACATGCACCATCGAGCGCCTTAGCGTGCCCATCGTGCAGCAGTCGTGGCGTCGCCTTCGTGGCGGCGAGGAGGCCGACGGCGAGGAGGCCGACGGCGAGGATGCGACCGCCGACGATGACCTGGATGAGGAGGACCTTGAGCCCACCGAATCCTCGGTAGTCGAGGACAATCCCTTTCTTGGCATGCCCGGCGCCAGTGTGGGTGCCGGTGGGCCAGGGCTACAGGACCTCGCGTCCACGCTGCAGGATCCGAAGATGCTGCAGGATGCGCTGCGGGAGCTGCAGGATCCAGCAGTGCAGCAGCAGGTCAAGGCGATGATGGAGGACCCGGCCTTCCAGGAATCCATGAAGGCGTACATGGAGCAGATCATCAAGGATCCAATGTTCGAGTCGCTCAAGAAGCAGACAGAGGACATGCTGCAACAGGAGGGCTTCATGGAGCAGATTCAAAAGGCCTTTGCCGAGGTGGGAGGGCCCGGCGGCTTGGCCGCCGCGCTGGGCGCGCTGGGCGGCCCTGCTGCCGCCGAGTCGACCGTCGAGGAGCCCGAGTCTGAGAAATGAGAGAGGCCACTCATCGGCATGGAGCATACGACGAGATGTGAGCTGGCTGTGCGAGCTGTGGGCGTATCGCGTATGCATGCGTATGCTCAATGCCGCTCCGGCGAGCTGAGGGCGAGAGGCCGGAGGATCGCCGGAGCGGAGAGGCCGGTCCTGCCCATACGCATCAGCCGCAGCCAAGCGTGCTCAAAGTTGGTGCTCTCATGTGGAGTGCGAGCTGCGACGGAGGTGTCTCGTGACTCCTGCTGTAAAGGTGCATGCTCGAAAGTACAAAGTTACGGACCGAGTTACGTTTCTTAACAATGTTTGAATAACTAATAAGGCAGTCACTAAGCGGCTGAGTATGTGTGCCAGCGCCGAAAGACACAAAGTGGACGCGACCTCGGACCAATCCTCGGACGCTCCTGTGCCGTCCTGCGCTGCACCTAAGCTCACCTCTCCAGAAAAGTTTGTCACTTGCGCTCACCTCTAGACTTGACTTGACTTGACAGATTCCAAAATATGTGGACCCTGCTATGTTTTATCGAGTGTGAGTGTGAAGTCTCCCTTCGCCCTCCGAATGCAAACATTCAGGTTCGTGCTGCTCTGCGCGGCGCTTCTCCCGCTCGCCGCAGCCGTTTCACGCACGCGCCCGGAGGAGCAACAGCAGCAGCTCTCCGCCGCAGACGATCATGAGGCCCGCGCGCAGCAGTCTCTCGCCGACATGATTCAGGACGCGATTGCGATGCTCAAGCATGGCAGCTTGAGCGCCAAGGAGCAGGCAGCCGGCGGCATCGCACAGATGGCGGTCGAGACGACCATCTCGCAGCCCTTCCATCCACTCACCTTCCGCAACGCATGCGTGAAGGCGGGTGTGATCGACCAGCTCGTGCTGCTCCTCGCCGGTCCGGACACATCGGAGACGACGGCCGCACGCTACTACGCGCTTGCTGCGACTCGAAGCGATCGCGACCGACGACCCGAGCACCGAGCTCGACAATGGGCACGCGCTCGCTGCTTGCAATGCTGGCGCCGTGCCACCCGTGGTTCGGCACCTCGTGTCGGGTGACCAAAGGCTGCAGGTGGCGGCGGCGGCTTGCGTTGCCGTGCTAGCTGAGAATCCCGTGTGCCAGAGTACGCGGCTAGAGCGCGACGCGCGCGGCCGAGGCGCGCTCACGTGATTGCCCGCGGCGATGCGCGCGCGTCACACTCACGTCCCACGCGCGCCTTGACCCTCGCTCCGCCGCAGCTCTGCTTCTGGCCAACGGCGCAGTCAACCCGCTGATCACCCTGAGCAGCTACGGCAGTGACGCAGCCAAGCTGCGCGCCATCGCGGCGCTCGACCAGCTGGCGCTCAACAACCCGGCGGCGCACGAGGCGATTGCGCAGGGCGGCGGTCTCAAGCTGCTCAAGGGCGTGCAGCGCTTTGGCGGCGAGACGCTGCGTGAGGCGACTGCGGACTTGCTTCGGGGCGTCGAGGCGCCTGACACCCTCACGGTGGCGGTGGACACCGCGAGCCACGCGCGGCAGGCGCACCAGGCGCGCCTCAAGCACAGCAAGGTGTGGCGCGGCGCAACGCCCGTTGCGCGCGCGCAGGCGCCGCAGCAAATGATGCAGAGCGGGGAGAGCACGGGACCGTGAAGAACGAGGACCGTGAACGAGGCCCACTAAGACTAACGACCCGACGACCGAGTATGTCCCGGCGACCGGGGTAAATTGAGGCTCGTTAGAAAGAAACCAAGACCTGATTCAATTACGACACGATTGAATTACGATGCGACGTATCGATCTGACCGGACGGTAACTGACCCGCGGTGGGACCGGGGGGCGCTGCCCCGGCTGCGGTCAGCCAGGTCGCAGGATGCGTCCCCAGGAGAGCGATACACAGCGATATGAGCATGTATGAGGTGAGCCCCCTTGACAACGACATATTGAATGCGATTACGCACGCGAGCAGGCCGCGCCCCCGCACACCCTCACAGAGGCTTCGTGCTCGAGCTCCTGCTCGGGGAGGGTGGCGAGATCAAGATCCTCCTCGGGGAGGTAGGCGAGTCCTCTGGCTGCGACGCGGCATTGCCGGGGCCCGCGGCGAGCCCTGCCTTGAGCTCGGCTAGCAGTGCACTCACGCGTGCTTCAGCCTGTTGGATTGCGGCAAGCGTGGCCGCCGTCGGCATCGTCGGCATCTTCTCTCGGCTGTCGGCAACTGGCGACCTGGCCTTGCGGATGTCTCCCCAAATGGGCGACTCTATGGGCGACTCGAAGGGGCCGACTTTGCCGTTTTCTTCTGCGGTAGTCGTTTCTCTCGTCTCGCTCTCGTCTTGTCTCCTTACTTGTGTCCATGGAGATGAGACGTACGAAGATGGAACCGTTGACCCCGCAGCGCACCGCGCCATGATCGAGCCGCCCTGAAACAACGAGATCTTGAGGAACTTCCTCCAACGTTTCTGTACGATGAGGGCGGCCCAGCTGGTGGATCCCCTGTGCTGCATGCTGATCATGAAGCGCATCATGACCATGGACAGGCGATCCTTCTTGTCCATGGTGACTTTGACCATCTCCACCAGCGAGCGCGCAGACTTATAATTCTTGTCGAAGAGATCGAGAATGCCCTGCTTCGTCAGGAGAAGCATCTCGGTCGGCCCTGAGGCCACCATCGTCACGGATCGACGCCGCCCCGTGAGCACCGACTCGCCGAGGCAGCCGTTGAAAACCGTCCGCATCACCTCCACGTTAGAGCTGTCACGCATGAGCGTGATCTCAGCGATGGGTGTGTACTTGGCGATGGGCACGACGCACGCGGACGTGTAGACCAGGACCTCACCGGACAGGAGGAAGAAGAGGGCGCGGGAGGGCTCGCCGCGCTTGAAGACAACCTCCCCTTTGACGTACGAGACGTTCCGAATCAGTGGGAAAACATCCATTTGGAATTCGGGAGTGAGGTCCTTGAACAGTGGCAGGTTTCCGAGGGTCATGCGCAGCACGAAGGAGGTCACCTCGTTGCGCAGCGAGGGCGAGAGCCCATCGAGCAAGGCGAGCTCGTCGAATGCCGACTTCTTCTGGTAGTAGAACTTGTAGTGCTTCTTGAAGCGGACGGCAAGGCCCCTGGGGAGGGAGCGCCATGTAACGTACTCCTTCACTTGATCGAACTGGAAGGGGAGCCCGAGGACAACGTGGGGAAGGAGGCGTGGGGAAGAAGGCGTGGGGAAGGAGGCGTGGGGAAGGAGGCGTGGGGAAGGAGGCGTGGGGTAGGGGCGAGCGGGACGAGACGGTGAGAGGCTCGCGAAAGCAGCGGGGGGCACGGGGCCGGGGGCCGCGGGGCGGGACACGGGGAGTCGGGGCACGACGCAGCGCGCTGCCCGGGGTGCAGCCGCACCTTCTCCTCGACGATGGCCTGCGTGCGGTCCATCGCCGCGACGAGCGAGCTCATGTTCGACATCATGTATCCGAAGACGAGAGCAGACACGAGCATGGAGCCGACGCCGAAAGTCCGCTCGCTGTCGTTGACCGGTACCACGTCGCCGTAGCCGACAGTGGTGAGCGTGGTGACCGCCCAGTAGATGGAGTAGATGTACTGGACCTCCAAGGGCGTGTCATCCTGCACGGCGCGCCCGTCGTCGTACACCCGCGCCCACGTGGGCACCTCCGGGTCCCCGCTGTTGATCATGTGCATACCGAACCAAAAGCACCCGAGCACGTGCGCCAGGAACAGGACCTTCAGGACCATGAAGATGATCCGCGTGAAGCGCAGGTTCATGTCCGTGGCGTTCTCGAGCACCTCGACGTACTCGTCGATTTTGAGCAGCCGGAGCAGCCGAAGCAGCCGAAACAGCCGAAGCATGCGTAGCAGCCCGAGCGCACCCGAATGGCCCGCAGCGCCGTACCAGGCGACGTCGATCAGCTCGACGGGCACCGAGCCAGGCAAGTCCAGCCAGAGCCACGACTCCGAGTACCGTTTCGCGATGCGCCGGCGGGAGAGCACCCACTTGCCCTTGATTGGGTCGAAGAAGACGGTGTTAAAGTTCGCGACTATGTCGAGCACGAAGATGATCGAGATGATGATCTCGAAACCGAGCCAATAGCCGGTGGCGTCCGCGCTGAAGCACACGCGCAGCGGCACCGTGAATGCCGAGTACATGATGAGGGCTAGTAGCAAGAGGTCCCACCACTCCCTCCAGAAAGACGTGGGCAAGACCAGGCAGCGCGAGCGCAACTCCCTCTCGTGCGGAGCACCCTCACTGTCGGTCTCGTACTCCGTGCCGTCGTCGAGCTCATCGCTGCTCTTGCCGAACTGGCGCGACGAGGCGGGTACGATGCACACGTAGATCGCGCGGAACATGTGCTTCCAAAAGTATCCCAAGTGGTCCCAGCACTTCACTTGCCGCCACGGGTTACCTGGCAAGTCCACCTGCGCCACATGGAGTGCGCTGAGGATGTCGTGCATCTCATCGTACGCCTCTTGGTAGCGCCTTGTGGTATCGTTGTGTAGCGGCGTATTTGGCGCTCTTTTTTTACTGGAGCTCTTGGTCAGGAACTGCGGGGCTGGCGGAGGCACCTTTGGTGGTGATGGTATCAAAGGCTCGCTGGCGTCTTGCCGCTGAGGCGAGCGGGCCAGCGGGTGATACTGCGTGTTGTCGGCTCTGCTGTCCAGCAAGTCGCGCAGAATGGCGGAATTGCGGCGCGAGGGCGTGGCATACCCCGAGCTGCTGGATGTCGCCGAAGGCGATTGAGGCATTGTCTGCGACCTACCACATGTCAAGACAGGATCCTCGCAAAGTTATGCCGCAAAGTTAGGCGCCGTCTCGGCCTTCCAAGCGCCGTTGCGGCGTTCCAGACGCAGTTTGATGATACGAACGGTGAGCTTTGGAACGTTCGGTGTGACATCACCTTGGTAGCATGGTCAGTAGGCAGGCAAAGCCCAAAGGTTAACACCAGGTCACAAGGGAGTGCCGCGTAAAGGGCCGGATGCAGACCTATCGATGTCGAATCTGATCAGAGCGAAGGATTTCGGCTTTGCGTGAGGGCGCAGACCCATATTGGTGCAACATTTGGTGTCGCGCGGCGCCGCGCGCGACGCGGGGGGGGCGTGGCGCGGGATGCCCTCGTCTCGGTGCCCTTCCGGGCGGTCCGCGGGGGCCGGGGGGGCGTAGCGTAGGCCGATGTCTCGCCGGTCGGCGGTTAGGCGTTAGTACATCATGTGTTTGTGTGCGCGTCTACCACCGCGCCATTTTGAGCCAGTTGTTGTTTATGAATCGCGCGCGTGCGTGCGCGTCAGTCTCGTCGTTCAGTCTGCCCGGGCCGGGTACCAGAACCATTGTAAAATGTGGTATCTGACAACCCGTGGTGTCTGATTTGGCGCCCCGGCCGCCTTGAGGTTGAGCAGCCGTCTGCATTTACGTCTCAGACCCAGCTCAGACCCGCTCGTACGCGAGGAATGTCAGCATGCCTCGCCCATACTTGATTGGCTCCCTCCTCAAGAGTCGGAGGGCGCTGCCGGTTTCGAGTGCCCGTGAGGTGCAAAGCAGGCGCGACCCCGACCGAAGGCGTTGCGCATCAGCAGCAACCCTCTCCACCATCTCGTCGGTGAAGCAGGTGAGCGACACAAACACGAGATCGCAGTCGGTCCATGGGTGTGACAACGCGTCGCCGCACTCGAACCTCACCTCGGGAGTTCGCAGCGCACGCGCGTCGGCGGCTAGCACCGCCTCGTGCGCCCGCATGGCAGCCTTATGCAGTGGCTCCAGGATCTCGATGCCTGTTGCACTTGCCAGTGGGTGCAATAGAGCGGCGGTGAGCACGGCCTTGCCGCTGCCACTGCCTAGGTCCACAAACGTCTCGCCAGCACGGGGAGCGCACCAGCTCAATGCAGTTGCAAACGCCTCCGGATTCACCTCTCCGTACTGGATGCCATCAATGTAGATGCCCGCTTCTCTTTGTTGCCGCTTCGCGGTGCGAGCAATGTCGTAGCCGTCGATGGCGACGTAAGCACTGGTCACAATCGCGAGGCTTCTGGCCACATCGGCAAGGGGCTCATCCTCCACACCATCGCTTCGAGCGCGCTTCTTGCCGCTCATGGGCATTTGCGCGAGCGCGTGGGCGGTGGCGTTACGTGAACTTGTGCGAGCATGGGTGATGAGGAAACTTTTGTGGTCCTGTGAATTGGCGCACGTGACCCCAGGCAAACACATTTTTTCGATGTATTCAACCCAGGTGTGCGTGTGAACAAGGATGTCACATCTTGGTTGAGCCGTGCGCACTCGACTTCTCGCTCCTGTCTCTCTCAACCGCTCTCACTCTCTCTCTCAATTTCGTTTCGCTCTCTCTGCCAGTCTTCGAAGAGCACCGAGGTGCAGTGGGCAAACTATAAGACGTCAGCGTTGCTGCACCCTTCCTTGAGTGTGAGCGTGTGCGCCGCATGCAATTATGAGCCCGAGTAAAGCTGCGTCTTACTGATGAAAAGCTTCTCCTTGTACGTGTTGGCGGAGCGGTTACGGAAGGCAGCGAAAGCGTCGTCTTCGCCACTGGCCCTCGCGGCACCAAGGCCGACGTGCCGCTGCCCGTGGTCGTCAATCGCTCTGTCCAGAAGCGACAATCGGTGAGCATCATGGGAGATTGGGGGAGATAGAGGGAGATGAGGCGGCCACGCGCGCTCCCAGTCACCTTCCGTCCTCGCGCACGCCCATCTCCAACTGTGCGGCCGCCGCAGGACGCGCATACCCGCCCGTCTCCACCCCCCCACGGTCACCGCGCGTCGGCGAGCGCGAGCGCCGTGGTGAGCTCGAACGTCGTAGATTCGAGGAGGGCTCATCGCGCGCACCGCCGCCACCTCCACCGCCGCCGCCACCGCTTCGCTCGCCCGCTCGGTCTCTTCTATGGTCTCTATCGCGCTCGCTACCCGCGCTGCCCGCACCGTCATACTCACAGGCTCGCCCGCGCGGCTCGCGCGCGTGCTGCTCGTGCTCGCGCCCGCTCTCGCGCCTGCGGCTCCGGTGCGAAGGCGGCCGCTCGCCAGAGTAGTAACGGTCGACTGCCGCAAGCACCTGTGCCTGGACGTTCGAGGGAGGGGGAGGGACCCAGCCGAGAGCGACGGCCGCCCCAGTCGAAGAGAACGAACGCACGGGTGGTGCAATGTGAATCCGCGGTGCAGGCCAAGGCGGGCAGACGAGGAGCAGGCAGGGGCGGTGCGCCGCAAGCGCGCATGTGCAGGTGCAGCAGTGCAATTCGCTAGCGGAGGCGCGCGCGGCGCGGCGGGGGTCGGAAGTGCCTGCGGCGCATCCCGCGGTGGCAGAGCACGTGGCAACTCGTTGGGCTGCAGAGGAACGAAGGGGGGCGGCCGTCGACTGTCGCCGCGACCACTGCGGCCACTGAAGTGGGCACGCTCGCCATGACGCTCACGTAAGATGGTCGCGAGCAGCCCGACGGGGCACGTGAAGGCGGAGAGAGTGGCCGAAGTCGTCGGCGGCGCGGCTGCCCCATTCGTAAGGAGGACGGGTGCGGTGACCATTGGCGGCGCCATCGGAGGCGGCGGAGGCACCTCAGGTAGTGGAACCTGGTGGAGGCTCGGGTAGTACAATGCTGGCGCTTGCGGTGGCTGTGGCGGCATCTGCGGCGGGCCCCAGCCTTGGGGCGGCGGGGGCGGCAGGGGCGGCGGGCCCCAGCCTTGGGGCGGCGGGAGCGGAGGAGGTGGCGCGAGATGACCCATCGAAGGCGCCGCTGGCGCTGCCCCTAGGCTAACGAGCCGGAACTGATAGTAGGCATGGGCTGGCGAGGACATGTCGTGCAAGAAGGCGAAGCGAGGGTTTCCGCGCTCCTTTTCACGGACCATGCTCTCGAAAGCCGTGCCTTCTGGGCCTTTGCGAACTTTGAGCTCGGCCAGCTTGTCCACCGCCTGCAGGACATCAGGAGGGAGCCCTGACCATGGCTGCGTCATCGTGACCCACGAGGGTCCTCGGACGGAGTGTGAACTGACGCACTGTGAACAACTGTCCGACTACAAACCTCAGAAAAACTCCAACTGGACTGCATGCCCAGCGCCTTTGCCCCCTCGCCCACAGCACGCCGTCTTGAGCGCGGGGTGCTGCAAGTGCTCGGTACTGACAAAGATGGTGCGAAGCGACGGCAGGCCGCCGCTCTTCGGCTCGATGGCGCTCGCCAGTACGTTGAGCCCGCGATCGCCCACGCCTACGCCGCGCATATGGAGCTCCTTCAACTGGGGGAAGCACTTACGGTCCTCATGGACGTCCTCGCGATCGGGCATCCACTTGGTCGCCACTTGCGCGATCGCCTCAATGCCCTCGTCACCGATGGCCTCGTTGCCGCTGAGCCCGAGGCACGTGAGCTCGGCCAAGTGGCCGTGCGTCGCCGTCTCGGCAAGAGCGACCACACCTGATGAGGAAAAGCTGTTGCCGTTGAGGAAGAGCTGTGTGAGCCGCGACAGCGCGCCCCCATTGATGGCGGCGGCGAGCGCCTTGAGACCAGCGTCGCCCATCCGATTGCGGTCGACGTGGAGCGTCGTGAGGTGCGGGACGGCTCCGCGTTCCAGCGCGCTCCCCAATGCGACGAGAGAAGCATCGCGGAGCCTGTTACCCACTAGATCGAGCTCGCTCACCTGCTTCATCTTATCGTCGAGTACGGCGCACAGCGCGCCGATGTCATCGTCATCGAGCGCGCGGTTGCTCAGGCGCAGCTTGCGCAACCGCAGGAGGTCCTCGTAGCGGAAGTCGCACTTGTTCCACAAATGCATCAGCCCACGCACCTGGCTCCGTCGCTCAAGCTCCTGATCGTCTGGGATCGCCTGCTTTGTCTTGCGCGGAGAGGGCGAAGCCTTGCGGAGCATGCGTCGCAGCTGGGGCGAGAGCGATGAGCTCTCGCTAAGCTGCGGGCTGCGCGGCTTGCCCTTCTTTGGCGAGGATGGCGAGCCCGTGGTTGCCGACGAGGATTGCACTGCGGAAGGGTCATCAGGTAACTCGCTTCCGAGCAGCTCAGAGGTTTGCGCGATGGTTGCAGGCGGCTGCGATGACGAAGATGTTGCAGAGGAGTCGTTTGCAGAATCAGCATCAGCGTTGGTGCAGGCTCCGCCGTCCTCGTCCATGGCCAAATTTACAAATCGAACCTCAGATCAACACAAATTCATTCGACCCAAGTTGGGAAACTACGGGTACGGTAAAAAGACACCGGGGGAGGGTACACACACCTTGGGTACGGGCGGAGGGGCACAAGGCGATGCGGAGGGAGTTGCGTGACGTGGCTCACATGCGCGTGGGCGGGAGCCCGAGCCGCTGGCAGATGCTGTCGACAAGAGTCGTGTTGCCCTGGATGCTCGAGGCACGTACCGCCTCGACATATTCGGAGAAGACTACCTCAGCGCGGCGCACGAGACGGTTAGTGGTGATGCCGTAGTACATGTTGGGGTCCCGCTTTGGGATGGAGCGCATGCAAGTCAGGAGGTCTTGCTCAACGACAGAGCCGGGCGTGGCCGCGTTGATGAGCGCGGAGAGCTCGGAGATCGTGATCGAGCCGCTGTTATTGAAGTCGTACAAGTCGAAGAGGAAGGCAGCGCGTGTCTGCCAGGAAGGCATTGGGGTTGGGCGGGCGGGGATGGGGATGAGGGGGGATGAGGGGAGGCGGTTGGGCAGTGTGGGGCGGGCGGTTGAGGATAAGGTTGAGGATGAATGAGGTGACAAGGATGATGCTTTGCTGGCTAGGGCAGGCGGGCACGAGGAAGGAAGGTCTAAGGAGGGGATGACTCAGGGACTCGACGATCAAACCCGAACGAAACGGTTCTAGTGGCCGCGTCCGGGTGCCTCCGGGGGTGCCAGCGCCCACCTCGATGTCGTCCGAGGTGAGCACGGCAAAGTACTTGCACACGTCCTGGAAGGAAAGAGTGACCTCTTGTCCCTCGATGGGCACCTGGCCAACACATGCGTCTGCCCACATGCGATCCGCGAGCAGCTCGAGGATGATATTACCTTGCTCGGTCGCCGCGCGGGCGCGCTCCGCCTCGCGACGGGCCGCGGCGCCAAAGGGCTTTTTGGTCGCTTTGGGCTCGTCCAGCACGTTGGCCACGAGCCTCGAGAAGTCGGCACGGTTCATTCGGGCTGTGTTAACATGGCCCTGAGCCCGAGCTGCGGCTTCCGCCTCCATAGCTGTCTTGGTCTTGGGCATCGTCAACGGCGGCGGCAGCCGCAGCAACAACTTCGTCTGCAGGTCCAGCTCCTCCATCTTCGCCTTCGCGCCGCCGTCGCCGCCGGCAAACCACTCCTGTTGCAATGAGAGGGGGCCCGCACGCCGAGGGGAGAGCTTGGGAGGGAGAGGTGGCGCGCCTGACGTGTCCTCACGACTCGCCCTCCCGGCTCGTTTGGTGGCTCGCCCCGCCCCGCTGATCTTTTCGGCGGCGGTCAGCCGGTCACCCCTAGTCTGCGGTTCGATGGCTGTCGAGGCGTGCGCGCCGTGCTTGTGGCCGCTGACCGCCTCCATGAACCAGTCAGAGAGTCGGCGACGGGAGACATCGGTGAAGCTGCCTGCGGAGTGGAACCTGGTGTTGAGCAGCTGACTCACGCGCAGGCGCGACGCGTCCGCCTTGGCGACGGGATCCTCATCGTTGATGCCCTTGGCCATCTCGGTCAGCCGCTTGCGCGCGAGTTCCTTTCGGAACGCGTTGGCGCGCTTGCCCGACGGATCGTCGTGTGTGATCAGCTCGAGCACGAGCCGATCGCCCGTCAGTACATCGGCATCTCCAAGACGTACAGTTTCTGGGTGCCTTCGTGGACTGAGTGCCTCTGCGGACCCTGCAGGGAACCGAGGCGTTTGCGGCTCCAAAATGGGGAACCGAGGCGAGCGTGGCGTCAACGGCCCTGCCGCCGCATCGGCCCACAGGCGCTCGTGAGGCGTCAGCGAGAAACTTGAGCCAACGAGCGAGCCGTCGAGGCGGCGCGGCGGTTTGGTGATCAGGCGCACGATCTCCTGCGGGTCGCTCCCGTGCGCGGTCGCCCAACCCCGCGCAGTCGCCACGAAGTTCGATTGGTCGACGTCTCGATTCGCGGTAGCCACCGGCCGCATGCGATTGGTGAGCGGATCCCTCGGCGGCATTTTGGGGGGCTGGCCCGCGTGCTCAAAGAGGTAATCGAGCTCATCGAGAGTAGGATGAGGCACGAGGTTGCCCGCATGATCGAGCGTGTCGCGGAAAGCTCGCACGAAGCCCTTGAAATCGAGGAGATGTTGCCTTTTGAGGATCCACGGATTCTCCTCGTTTGGACGGGTGACCTCCTTGGCGTGCTCGTCGAAGACGGCCTCGCCGACCATCTCCCACGAGCGCACCCATAGGCTGCTCTTGCCCGTGGGCGGAGACGGCCGGTTGGCGAAAGAGTCCCTGCCTGCGCCCAAGGCGCTCCCCTCAGTCACCCAAGGGTGGTTCAGCGTCTCGGCGCCCAAGGAGTGCGACCCAGCGGCGGCGGTCTGCCCGCGAGGAGCGAGCTTCTGTTGACCTCGCATACGTATCTGGAAACACGAGACTTCGTTGCAAGTAACGGATTGGCGCATGGCGGTATGCATGCAGATAAGAAAATGAATCCGCAATAAAATGTAGACGGTCATAGACGGTCAGTGATACCCATCCGCAGCTTTTCAACAAAAGCAAAAAAGCAAGCGTGCGTATCGTATAGAAATTTGACCCCGTGCTGTGTTTTGGCGCTTTGTGTTTTTGTGTTTTAGCCTCACCCGCAGGGCGTGTGTTTTGTGTTTTTGTGTTTTGGCCTTGCTCGCCTGAGGGCTGTGTTTTGTGTTTTCGTGTTTTGGGGCCTCTGCAGGCAGGGTGAACTCAACGGACAACGTACCGGGCCCCTCGTGATCGCCCTACGTTTCTTGCCAACACCGCTTTCTTTATCACCATCACCATCGCTGTTGTCGCTATTATGTGGACCCTCGTCATCATCATCCTCGACGTCAAAGTCGGCTTCGGATTCATCGTCATCTGAGCTATCCTCATCATCCGCCGAGCGTCGCATCGCCTCAGCGTGGATGATGGATTCGATGTTGATGGCCTCGTTGTCTTCGTGACTATCTTCGTCACTCATACGAAGAGCGATGAAATCCGGATTGCCCCTCTTCGCCCGACGGACAGAGCGCATCATGCCCATATCGAGTTCAGCATCCACGAAGCGTGCGCCGTCACGAAGCGTGCGCCATCACTCGGGCCGAGAATCGCAGTGAATACTGGTGTACATTCACGATTGCGAGGGCGCTCACTGGCCGCATGTCGATGATTGACCTGATGACTTTCTGATATCACCGGCGTGAATGGAGGCGTGGCGATGCGCCCGCGTGCTCGCGGTAATGGCGGAATCTCTCTTTGTTGATCAAGAGAGGAGGTTGATGGACCAGCGCCGCGTGCGCACATCGCGCCTACCGCCTTTGAGCACGCGCGAAAATCCATGCCTGGGAGCGGGAGGATGCAGGGGCGGATTCGTACGGGGCGACCTCTTCCGAGTCAGCCGCTACGTGAGCACCGGGGCTCGCGAACTCGTGCGCGATATCGAGAGAAAAATGCGCCATTGCGTAGACGCGAGAAATCCTTTTCAAGCCGTTTCGTTCAATCTTTCTATTTCGGTTTTGAGGAAATTGAGGAAAAGTTTTGTCAGGAGGTTCCGCACCTCAGGTGCAATCAGACGCAATCAGACGCAATCAGGCGCAATCAGACGCATTCAGACGCAATCAGCATGCCCGGA
>JWZX01002865.1:0-45457 GCA_001275005.1 Chrysochromulina tobinii
GGCCTGCGCCTGCCGCCGACCCGCCCGGCTGCGTGGGAGGCGTCCGTAGGTGGCGTCCGCGGTTTCCGCTGACCGGGTCCGGGTGCAAGTTTTTGTGTAGAGAGACGAAAAGAAAAGCGGGTCCCCAGCCCTCGCCCCCTGGGCCCATATTCCGTCGGCCCTGACGAAAAACGACAGGCGCGGCACTCATTCTCGGTCGCGACTCCGACTCCGACGTGTCAGACACCGATGCCGCCGAGATTATTGCAATTGATAGTGATTTCAATGGTATCGTGCCACACGCACGCGTCCTCGCTAGACGCCGACCATGCAGAGCTGCTGCACTCAGTCAGAGAACAGCTTGAAGGTGGCGGAAAGGTGTCGGAGACGCATGTCAGCGACCTGCGTGAGGCACTTGAGGAAAATCCAAAGCAGGTGGACCTGCTCACAATGCTCGCGTATGCTTTGCTCTCACGGAACCAGCCGGATGAGGCGGTCACACAAATGAAGAAGGCGCTCAAGCTTGCCAAGCAGCAGGGACGCAATGGCGCAGACGGAACGGCAAAGACGCTCCTGAAGACGCTGTTACGTCTCAATCGCTTTGAGGAGGCTTCCCAAATGTACAGTACGTATGATATCCCATTGGACGCGGCGACGCATTCAATGCTCGCCCTACGGCTTGCCCAGGGCTCACAGACCGAGAGGGAGGGGCAGGCGGCGCTGCTGCACTCTGAGAAGGCGCTCGAGATGGCGCCACAGGAGCCGACGACGCACCTGGCGCGTGGCATGGCGCTGCTCATGTCAGGCAACTTTTCGCCCAACTCGCCAGAGCCAGTCATGGATGCGCTGACCTCGGCGTTTGAGCTGCGCGAGAAGGGCGCGATGGACAGCGCGTTCCCTGAAAAGTGGCCCGAGACTCTCGAGGCGCACGTGCACCACACGCTCGGCAAGCTCATTGCGACCACCCCGCCGGAGCCCGAGAAGAACACACGCTTGGATGACGCGCTCCTCCACTTCACCAAGGCGGCGCAACTCTTGCCTGATCATGAGGTTTATAAGGCGTCGCTCAACCACGGCTATGCAGCGATGATACAGAGGGAGAAGGCGCTGCGCACCGAAGGCGCCAACGCCAACGATATCGTCATCGATCGCAACAAGCTCATCGTGGGCAAGGATGAGGCGCCGACCACGCTGACCAAGGACGAGATTTGAGAGTTGACTCAGAGCGCGCAGGGATCGCCGCGGGCAGCGTCGCCCGCCACCCTCAACGTTCACATCTGTGCTCTCGCTTGCGTCGTCAGCTGAAGTGGCACTCTCCGTGTTGCTTGCTGCTTGCTTGCATGTGTCCTTCATTTGTTCGTTTCATTACTTCATTTCACAGTTGGAAAGGAATGCCCTCCGAGACTCCGCGAAAGCCCTTGTTGTGGGCCTGAGCCGCGCGGCCGACGAGCTAGCCGGCGCGCGCGATGGCGGAGGTGTGTGAGAGCGCGGCGGCGGTGGTCAAGGACACGCCATCCCGGCGCAAGCGCAAGACGTCCGTGGAAGCAGAGGGGCCAGCCCTCGACGATCTACTTTGCAGCAAAGGCGGCGGCAGCGGCCCAGCTGAGGGTGAGCTCGCTAGCTTTGGTGGCGAGTCAAAGAGCCGGACACGGACGGCGGATGACTGCACGGCCACGCCGATCGGCAACTCCGCCTCCGCACGGCGAGCGCGCGTAAGCTTCGGCCACGTCCAGATTCGAACCCACGATGTCGAGATGTGGGGAGGCGGCGGCGTGCCAGCAGACGACGGGCCGCCGCTCGGCCTGGGCTGGGGTGTGAAGGAGGAGCGCGAGGTGGACATCGACGCGTTCGAGGGCGAGCGCGAGGGCGCGCGAACGCCAAAGGACTCGTACTGCATGGTCGGCTGCGTGGAGGCGCAGAAGCGCCAGGAGATGCTGGTCGCCTCCGGGACGTCACTCAAGCACATCAAGGCCGTCACTAAGCAGGTTGCGCAGCTCAACCAGGACAGGTGGCAGGCCTCCGAGCTGCTCTTTGGCGACGCGTGGCTCTTCCGGGCGCCGCGCCACTCCGACAATGGCGAGCTGCTCGCGATGCTCGGCCAGCCCGAATGCCACGGGAGCGAACTCTCGGCCGCCAACTGGCACAGCGCCGAAGCGTGTGCACGTGAGCTCGCGCAGTCGCTGCGGGTGCAGGTGGAGACGCTATATTCGCCGTCCTCCTCGGAAGTCGGCGAGGCCAAGCGTGGCCATCGCCGAGTCGGCGGCAGCGGCAGCGGCAGCGGCGACGTGCACGGTGGCGAGGGTCACAGCGAGGTCCTTTCCAGAGGGCGGGAGGACAAGGGCGCATGCAAATACCGGTACCAGGATGAAGGCGAGGAGACCGGCGAGGAGGCCGGCGAGGAGGAGGAGGGCGAGGAGGAGGAGGAGGAGGAGGAGGAGGGCGAGATCCTGTGGACCGCGTGCTCCGAGGCCATGCAAGCCCTCAAATCCCCACTGGTCCTCTTGATACGCTGCGACCAGGCCTACGATGGCGCGCTCAACATGCTCGGCAGGCTTGTCGGATGCGCCGCCAACGCGCACATCGCCACCCAGGTGCGTGCGACCAGCCGTTGCCGTGCGCTCTCCGTGCGCTCTCCGTGCGGCGCGCCGCTTCCCGTCGCGTCGTTTGCCGTCGCGTAGAAAACATATCCCAACATGCGTGCCGCCTGAGTGCCAGCATGCATGCCTCCCTCCTGGTCTCGTTAGAATGCGTGCCTTCCTCCTTGTCTCATTCCCCCAGGCTAGCCTCTTGACAGTGCGGTGTGCCGTCTCGGCGCGTGGCGAGTGCAGGTATTGCAAGCGGCGCGCGCCCAGGTGATCATCGTGCTCCGCGGCTGGGCCGACGACAAGATCGAAGCTGACTGGTCCGACGACGAGCCTGACGAATTCTGCATCTCGCCGTTACGCTGACGAATTCTGCATCTCGCCGTTACACTGACGAATTCTGCATCTCGCCGTTACGCTGACGAATTCTGCATCTCGCCGTTACGCTGACGAATTCTGCATCTCGCCGTTACGCCGAGTGCGCGCACTCGCAGCAGCAGCGCAGCAACGCAGCAGCAGCAGCATGCTCGGCGCCCCTGACCGGGCTCGTTCTGGGCGGTGGCAGCGATCGGCGGACGGCTGCGAAAGGCGGGACAATGGGGCAGTGGGCGGCGGGACAGGTTGACGACGAACCGCTAAAGTTGCAATGATATGATATGAACGAGCTCATGGAGAAAAGGACTGTGAGAGGCGCGAAAGAAAAGGCGGCAGTTGGCTATTGGCAGATTGGCGGGTGGATCCGGGATCGGGTGTACTGGATCGGGAGCTACAACGCAATGCCATGTATGGACACGCGCACGACAGCTCGACACCACGTGGCGACAGGCTAGACCGGACAGTACCGGGGGCGGTACTCGCGTCTGCACCCCTCTGACGCCGACCCCAGCGCGCTCACCGCACAGGGGTGGAGTAAGTCCGTAAGAAGTCGTGAGAGTGGAGTTAAAATGGAGTATACTATTGACAGCAGATATCCGCTTATTCAGCAACCGGTCCTCTCGCTCAGACGGGGGGCGGTCGTTATCGGTTGTGATGACACTTGACAGCGGATTCCTGCCAGGTGCCGTTCCATGTTCCATGTTGCATGCCGCCTTACTCTCACGCCGACATCCCCTTCAAATTCCCCCACCGCAATTCAGGGGGTCCTGCCAATGCGTAGGTAGCTTGGTAAGTTACAAAGTTCTCTGCGGCGCGGATGATTGTCGCGTTCGGGTGACAGCTCCTCGCCTGTCAGCACACACTCGACGCGAATCCACTCGTCCCCACTTGTTTCAGTCTTAAACATACCTCGTCTTCCCACTGCCCATGGAAGCAGAAGTGCGCTCTGAAATTGCTTTGACAATCACGCCTCTTTCTTTCACAATCACAGGATCAGTCGTCGACGATTCACAAAATCGATGCATTTCCGTCCACATGCGAATACCGCCGCCCAGCGTGTCAGCACCTGCGAAGGCGCGAACACGGAGCGCCTTTGAGATTGCCGCAGGGGCTCGACTGCTGAGGAGCAGCGCCGCCCTCGCAGCCGACGGCGAGAGCAACAGCCTGGACGACCGTGTCGCTGCGGAAAAGCGCGTTCTCGGTGCTGGTGGCAGTGGCAGCAAGTGTGCCAGTGGCAGCAGCAGCAGTCAGGCTGACCGACTCCCTGCACACCTCGATGGTGGTAGATGCAGCGTGGATGATCGCGCCGACAGCCTCGCGTGGCCTGGCATCGAGAAGGCCGAGAGCAATAGAGAAGGCTGTCCACCTTGCGACGTGGTCGCTGCAGCGGCTTTGGCCAGGAAGCTCCGCAGGCGTTCGCTAGCTCAATCGTGGTGGCACTGGCGCGACTGCCTTGAGATTTCCCGCTCTGAGCGTTGGCTGCGGCTCCACACGATCTTCTTCCAGCTGCGTGAAGGCATCGTCCATGAGGTGGCTCGAGCGCGACTTCGGCACGCACTGCCCCGAGTGGACGCATCGCAACGGGCGCGTGGGCGCGCGCTTCGCCGCTGGCGAGCTGAGGCTGCACGCCGTCGAGCGCCGTGGCGAGCGCCCTGTCGAGCGCCGTGGCAAGCGGACCGCATGCACGGTCGGCCAGTCTCACCTTCGGCGCAGTCGGACACCTCGAGCCTCGCTCTGAGCCTGCGGAGCCTGAGCAGCAGCACTCTGCAAAGTGCCGCCACGACGGTGCTGCGGGGTCCTGTCTATGTGCCGGGCGGACCTGCACATTTTGGCAAGGGGGCTGCCTATGGCCCCCTTCGAGGTGGCCGTCTGAGAGGAGCCTTGCATGCAACCAGGATGGCTCCCGCCGCACTCGTGTCCACCGTTCGCCAGCTGGCGGTCCTTTGCTGCTGGTCCGCCCGAACGCGGCGGGAAGCGCGTCTCATCGCGTCCGTGGCGGCGCTCGCGCGGCGGCGCGGGCGGCGTGCAGCATATCGCGCGCTGCGCTGGTGGGCCGTCGAGCGCCGCCGCGAGCGCGGCCGGCTTGCGATGTGGGCGTTGGCCGTCGAGGTTTCTCTCGAACGAGCGTGGGCGTGCTGGCGGCGCTACTCGGTCAAAGAGGCTCGTCGAGCGCGTGCGAGCAGCGCGCCCGTCCTATGGGCACTCGCTCCGTGGGCGCGTGCCGTGCGTTCGACGACTGTGCAGCGGCTGCGTCGCTCGTGTCGCCGTTGGGTACGCCGGTACCGCTCTCTCCGACCTCTGTCCCTTGCATGCAAGTGCTCACCACGGCGCGGCATCCTACCGTCCCCACAGGTGCGCCGGTACCACGCAGACGCGCCTCTGCTGCATTCTCATCGGCAGGGGATGCGGGCGGCGGGCCGCTTCCGGAAACGGAACGTGTGGGTGCGCTTGAAGGCCGGCGCCGCTGCCGATGCGGAGCGTTGGCGTCGGTGGGCCAACGTGGAGGCGATCGCGCTGGCCCACCGCGGGCGGCATACGCTGCGCCGCTGGCTGCGCGTCTCGGAGCAGCGGCTGAGTGCAGGGCAGCGATGGCATGGCAGGCTTCTCCTCTTCAGCCTGGTCGGCGATATGGTGATGGCGCTGCACGAGTGGAAGCTCTACTGCGAGTACGAGGGTCCAATGCAGCAGGTCGTGGCGCTCTGTGGGCGGCGCGCCGGGTTGCGTCACGGCTTCCGTCGCTGGCGTCAGCAGCACGCCTCGGCACCGGCACCCGCCCCAGCTCCCGCCCCGGCACCATCGCCCGCTCGATACGGCGCGGCACCCGCCCCAGCTCCCGCCCCGGCACCATCGCCCGCTCGATACGGCGCGTCACCCGCGTGGTCGCCGACGCGCTTGGCCTCGGCGTCACCACCCCAGTGGGGCCGCGGGCTACTGTCTGCTGCTGCCGATAGTGCCAGTGCCAGTGCCAGTGCCACGAGTGGCGCGCCCGCCATAGGAAATGCTTGCCGCAGTGCCGCCATGCAAGCAGCCGCAGCAGCCGCCGCAGCTGGTCCGACACACCCTTCGACTGCTCTACAGCGGGTGCAGGATGTGCAGGAGATGGATTAGAAGAGGAGGATACCTGGTTCCTGGATGACGATAAGATATGACATGAACTTCCCCTCTTTCCAAAAACGGAATAGTTTCGACTTTGGGATACATTTTCGATCGTAACGCTGGTTGTGTGTGCGTGCGGCCCTCACGCACGGCGTCGCCCAAACCCGCCACCGGATATCTGATGGAGGGCGCGATCACGGCGGTGTCGTTTCAGACCACGTCCGGCAAGGTCAAGGCGCCCGTGGCGTACGGCCAGTACGAGCTCGGCCGCTCGTCGCGACCGAAGAATCAGAAGTACCCCAACCACAAGGGGTCGCCATGGTCTGTCGATGGCATGCTGCAGCAGGTGCCGCTCCCTGGTACGAACGTGCACTACGGCACGGCCGGCGATCCGGGTCAGTACGAGCCGTACATGTACGAGGACGCGGGCACCAACCCGGTGCACAACAGCAACCAGTCTGCTGAGACGCGCAAGCCTTTCGACTCGACGGAGGTGCGTGTGCTGCGCTCGACGCTCTTCGGGCTCGAGACGCCGTCGGTTGGCCAGTATCCGGTCTTTCTGCCCGAGAAGACCATGGGCCAGATTGACGACAACATCCGCTATCCCAAGCAGGACGCGAACGTGAGCGTCTTCAAATCGGGCTCGCTGCAGCGCCCCGACGCGCGCTCCAAGGTGCCTGCGGGCGCTGAGTACTCGCCGAACATGGGGTCGATCCAGCCGGTGATCGGCAATCCGTGGGCGAGCTCGAAGAATGCGGCCGACCGTTTCCACGAGGCCAAGTTCAAGTACGGCACTGGCGGCACGACCGAGATTGTGGGTCCGGGCTCGTATGTTGGCGCCGACTTCGAGAAGACGTTGCTCGAGGACTGCCAGGAGCACATCCGACGCTCGTCAGCGCTCAAGATCCCCTTCCAGTCGACCAGTCCGCAGCGCCCCGGCTTCTTCATGAACCCCGGGCAGTCGCCCGACATCGCGCCGGGCTGCTACGAGCCTCTTGAACCCAGGCTTAAGGATCTGATGGCCTCGGGCGGCGACTGGCGGCAAGTCATGTAGATGAATTCGGCGCTGGCCCTGCTGTGAATGACCCTTCTGTGAATGGCCCTGCTGTGAATGGCCCTGCCGTTCGGCGCTGGCCCTGGTGTTCGCCCCCGCCGCGAGGCCAGCAGACGTGCGGCCTAGACCGACGGATCGTGCCGCCGGGGCACGTGTTGCTGCGGCCTTCTGGCGAGTGCTCGTCTCTTGCGGATGCGGACGCCGCGGAGGGGGCCGCCTGTCACTCGAGCCTGTCACGAGGGACCGGCAGCGGGCAGGGACGCCCTTGTGTTTGATGTCTAGTCAGAGGTGTATGCATGCGGCCACTGGCCCGTGTGTGCGGCGTCATTTGTGCATGCAGTACTGTGTGTATAAAAGGTGAAGCGGATGCATGAGGGATGGAACGCCAAGCGGCCGGGGCGGGGTGTGCCGCGCGCGCGCGGGCCGCGGCTGACTGTTTGCGACGCTGATCTTGTCGCTCGCCACATCACCTCTCCAGCACACCACGGCTTTATCAGACTTGGGGTGGGGGGGAAATTTTTTTGGCTTGGTAGAACGCGTCGAGTCTTCATGTCCAAGACAAACAGACGAGCCTCCACGCGAAGTGACCAGAAGGAGGGTTCGTGCCGAAACCTCCTTTCCACAGGGAACACCAGGATTAAAACACTATTAAACTCGAAATCCAACTTGACTTGACTTGACTTGACTTGACTTGGTCCTAAATTCTTGCCTTTCCGGGCAAGAGCGTGCGTGACCGTGGAAATGGCGAGGAGAAAAGCACGCTTCGCGTCCGACCGAATCCTCGGCAAGATGCGTGCGCTCGCGGTGCACTTCACCGCTGTGTACATCTACGCGCTCACGCTCACGGACCCGCCGCCGCACCTCGCCCACCTCAAGGGCATTCGCCGAATAGGCCAAACTGCAGATCATCGTGGTCAAGGACGGGATGCCACTCTCGCCAACCGATTTCGCCAATATAAGTAATTGCGCGGCACGGGCATCTTGAAGGAGCTCGTGGAGGACATAGCTTCCACCTATAAATCCGCTTCCGCTGCCTCCGCTTCCGCCAACCCGAATGTCGCCAACCCGAATACCGACTGGAAGCAGTATGTCGCCGATGCCTGGAAGTGCTTTTCAGACCTCGAGGTCCTCGAGACCATAACGGAGGTGGCGGTGCCTATTTTGCAGTCAACGATGATGGCCACGGCAGATTTGCCGCGCTGCAAGGCGCACGCGCGGGCAGATGATCGCGAGAAGGCGCTCATCGCGGAGAAGGGGACGTGGCGGGCAAGAGACGCGGACCGTCCCAAAGAGCAGACACTCAATGAACAAGCAGGGGGGCAAGGAGACGAGTGGGCGCAGATCCGCTCACAGGTCCTGGCAGAGGAGTGGAAGGCAGTGCGGCTGAAAAGGCACACGTGCACGCACGCGGGCTGCGACAAGAGCTTTGAGCGCTCGGGCGACCTCAAAAGGCACAAGCGCACGCACACGGGCGAAAAGCCGTACGCGTGCGACTACGCGGGCTGCGACAAGTGCTTCTCGGACTCGGGCAACCTCAAAAGGCACAAGCGCACGTGCAAGTCACGTTTGGTGTATGTTCAATGTTGGGTACCACTTTAATCGTGGGGATTTGTAGACATATGCTTGAGGCACCAATGTGCAATGGGTCCGCGGGCCAGCGAACGCCACTTCGTTCACGCTCGTCCCCTTGCGTGAATCTGCGCGCCACGCGCGGGCACATTCTGACCAGGATGTTGGGTCACGCGCGCCGCCTGCTGCGCGGCGTTGCTACCGCGAGCGCGACCTGTGCTCGGTGTCCGGAGCCCGACGCTGCTCGGAGGTCACCCCTCCCCCCACCCCCCACCTGATTGCCTGTCACAATCCCGCCCGGTAGTATAGGGCAGCGAGCACCAGAGATCACACTGTGTGCTGGGAGAGACCGACCTCACTAGCGAAATTGAGCAGCCCGAGCGAGCGAGTACTCAGTACTTGTGTTGACCGAGGGGAGCGGAGCCGTCCGTCGAGACGGTGGTGGAGTGAGCGCGGGGGGACCGCGAAGAAACTGAAACTGAAACTGAAACTGACCTTTTCGCAGAAGTTTGACACTCTCCTACCCAGGGTGCGCGAGGTCACGATCATGAACGGGATTGAGGCCGCATCGATGAGAATGCCAGAACCCAGTGCCGCAGGCAAGCGGTTTTTTGAGGAATTGTCGACGCGCTGCGAGATCCCACCAGAGCCTGCGGTGACCAAGGACTCAAAAGGGCATCCGATCTTGCCGGTACAACTCGGGTCACACGATCTGAATCTCTCAAAGACGTACGCCAACTGGATCCAGGGCTTCACATCGATTCGGAGCTGATGCAAAATTGGTACGATCGGACGCTTGAAGTCCTGGATAGTCGCCCGACTGCACTCCACCTCCAGGACACAGGATGGGTGGATGGAACTCACCGGCTTGCCTTTCACGAGCTTCGCACTGAGGGTAAGCCACGGTGCGCGAGCTACGTCCTCGAGCAACGCAGACCCGATGGTAAGGTGTACGTTCAGCTGACCAATTTTGCAACCGAGCTGCCCAAAGACGCCTTGATCATGGGCTGTAGCCGCAAGAGCACTGCGGACGCCGCAGGAGCCTACGGTGAGGGCATGAAAGTCGAGATCAATTGCTTGGTGGCTCGTGGGGTAAAGGTGTGCATCTTCACTGGGAGCCGACGCTGGGATTTTGTGCGCCATGTGGAGGATGGCAGCTCTGAATCGAAGCTGTTCATGCAGGCCGCCGAGGTTGACCGGAGATGTGCTCATCTCTCAATTTGCCTGCTGGCCGACAAGTCAGTTCTCAATGAAGTTGACCGGTCCTGCTTCCTCTTTCTCCAGCCCGCCATGGCTCCAGACTTGCGCGGTGGCGAATGAGGTTGTCGAAGTCCTGCTGCATGAAGAGCACCACGGGAAGATGTTTGCGCGTGGCATCATTATCAAGAGCAAGCCCACTCTGCAGGGCATCGGCCTCAACTTTATCGCGCCCCTCAGGCTTCACAAAACCTTCGGCTTCACACGTGACCGCGATGACATCGACTTGGAGCTGCTCGTCGCGTACCTCCCGTTCGTGGTGTCTCATGCCTTCAAAAAAAGACGAAACTTTGGTGAGGCCCTGGTAAAACGGCTGTATGATATCCTACAATTCGCGCCCGATAGCGACATCGCAAAGCACCTGACATCAGTGTGCTACATATCGAGGAAGGGCGATTTGAGCATCGAGCAAGCCCGTGAGTTTTTGGCAGACAAGCTTGTCGGCGTCTTTCAGACGCTGCACCAGGATAAGGCGCAGCCCTACTCAATAGCCTTGCCAATAGACAAAAGAAGCTCGCTGCATGAGGAGGAAGTGCGCGAGGCCACCTTTCTGCAGTGCACGCCAGTCGAAGTGTCAGAGCCGCTCCTCAAGCATCTTCGCCTCTCGAAGCTCTGCCCAACTACCGAACAAGTTTGGATTCAGCTGGCGGAGCGTGTCTACGAGTTGGCCGATTGGCAGCCGCCCTCTAAGGAGGCGAGGCTGAGCGCCGATCGATTTCGGAGTGTGGCGCTTCAGTGGTTTGGCGATGCGCTCAGCAGTGAGTCGCTCCTCTTCAAAGAATTTCCAGATGGCAACCAACGCGTGGTCGTTATCGGCAGGAAGGAGTCTAGCATCATCCTGGCGGTCGATGTGAAGCTGTTAGACGATTCGCAGGCGACGCATGAGTGGGTCCGAAAGGAACACGGGCAGGATTGCATCGACAAGCAACCGGATGGCACGTCGTGTGGTGGCGCATGCACGATGCTGCGATATTCAGAGGCGCTTACCCAGTGCCTCGAGAAGATCTCTCCGCAGCTCCGTGGTAAGCTGGCCAAGAGACAGAAGATGGCGATGATGAGGATGCAGACGCGCGACCTTCCCAACCAGCCATTGCCACCGCCACCGCCCCCAAAGCCACCTGCTACTAGTGGCCAGCGTGATGACCAAGATGCTGTCGCATCAACCCCTACTGCAAGCAGCGCCTCAGGCGGCCAGCACAAGCGGAAGCTATGTGCGCCGTCCTCCCGGGACGAGTTGAATGCTATGCCGGTACGGGACCTCACGCAACTTGCCAAGGAACGTGGCCTCACGGTAGAGAGTGGCACAGAAAAGCCCGAGCTTGTCGACCTTCTTTTCGCTGTGATCGAATCTACTCAGGAGGATGCATCTGGAAGTTCAGGAGGACAGACATCACGAGGATTGACAGGGGCCTCAGGAAGTGATGCGACAGAGGGTGATGCTCAGTCGGTTCCGAAGCAGAGGCGAGGTGCTGCCTACAGTGCAGAGCAGTCAGCAGCCGATCTGGTGAGGAAATGCCTGAATGTAAGCAGCGCGAGGGGTGGCACGCGTCCAGATGCAGCCATTCGCAGTGCAGGTGTAGCACCACGGATGGCCTTCACGCATGTGGAGCAATGCACGTGCGATGGCCAGAGCGCTTTAGGACTCTTCGAGCTCACGGTTACCAATGGCTTCCGTGGCATCGGCAGCAGCAAGCTGCCAGCCTATCACGAGGGCACTGACGTCTTCGATGGTCAGAGGCACGGGTGTAATGCAGAGCGCGTTCAGTTCCTTGTGGTGTTTGCCTCTTGCATTCACAGGTTGGCGCTTAAGGTCTTTGGCATGCTGAATCCAGCTGACTGTGTGCGTGTGTTCTGGGAGGATGCTGAACGCATTGCATTCAATCGCGGAGGAATCCTCTTCTTCAATGCTCGCTACGCTGAGGTTCTTGATCACATGGGCAAGGACGACTTTTGGTCATACTGGTTTGTGACGTTCTGCCATGAGCTAGCACACAACGATTCGCCTGGCCACAATAAGTCGCACGAGCAAGCGGAGGAGACGCTGATTGCATCCCACATGGGCAAGCTCTTCAGGCTCTTCAGCCGGGGCTAGGGCCTAATCGGGCGCGCGCTTCTCCGGAGGAGGATGACGAAGACGAGCCGAGCGACGACGACGAGATTGAGGAGCCGATCAGGCGCAGCACCCAGGCCAGTTCGTCAACTCGTCGGAAGAGAACCATCCCCGTCGATGAGGAATTCTGATCGCTTCCCGCAGAGAGCGTTTTCTTCCTGACGTGAGTCGGGGGCTGCTCGTCTGTAGCGGCTCTCTGCGCATTCCGTGTGCGACGTCTAAGCATACTCAGTACTACTCGTTAATGGAGGTTCTGGTAATGACTCGTGGGTGTTGTGGGGTACAACAACTGTGTCTGGTCAGCGGTGTCCGGCGTCGTCCTTAGTGACTTGTGTAAAGTGTCTGTCGCTGCCAAAAGTGAGGCGGCTGAGCCTAACTGTTGGCGTTGTCAATGGGCGTTGTCTGAAGTAGTTGAAGTAGTGGATCAGTGTTACCGGTAAAATTGACAAAACACGAAGTTGGTTACCTGGCATGCCCGTCGCGGGGCTATCCAGTGGTGCCGCTTGACTTGACTTGACTTGACTGGACTTGAACTGAACTTTTCGCAGAAGTTTACACGCCGAGGACGCGATCTTCGGCACTTCGGCACCGCCGACGTCGGGGTTCAACACTCTCGCCAGCCTCTCCTCGCCGCCACGGATGGTGACCCCCTTGATGGCCGGACCGAGCACGGACCTCGAGCGCGGACCTGCTGGGCTCACGCTCTCTTGGGTCAATTTGAATTACGTCGTGGGCGAGGCCCGCAAGAAGAAGGCGCAGAAGCTCGTGCTGGACGGTGTCAGTGGGAGCGTCGAGCCGCGGCAGGTGATGGCGATCATGGGCCCGAGCGGCTCCGGTAAGACGTCGCTGCTGAACGTGCTCGCATGCCGCGTGCCGCAAATGAAGAACGCGAAGCTCTTCGGCAGGCTTCTCGTCAACGGGCACGACCTGAGGGAGCACGACATGGCGCAGCTCTCGGCGTACGTCGAGCAGCACGAGGCGCTCTTTGCGCTCTCTACGGTCCGCGAGACGTTCATGTTCACGGCCAAGCTGCGCCTGCCCGATAAGAGCTCGCCCGCTGAGCGGGAGGCGCGCGTGCAGTCCACGATTGCCGAGCTCAACCTTGTGAGGTGTGCGGATACTTTGGTGGGCTCGGCCAAAGTGAGGGGGCTGTCGGGAGGCGAGCGCCGGCGCGTGACCATCGGGATCGAGCTGATCAACAACCCGCCGATCATCTTCATGGATGAGCCTACCAGTGGCCTCGACTCCTTCCAAGCGCAGGCGGTGATGGACACCCTTCGACGCCTAGCCAACTCGGGACGCACGGTGCTCGCGTCGATCCACCAGCCGCGCTCGTCCATCTATAACAGCTTGGATCAGGTGTGCTTGCTCGCGGGCGGGCGCACCGTGTACATCGGGAACGCCGGCGCGGCGCTCGCCGCCCACTTTGCGGGCGCCTCCCAACCGATCCCCACAGCCTTCAACCCTGCGGACTTCATCATCGATGCCGTCTCCGTCGACTATAAAGATCCGGCCTCGACAGAAGAGTGCGTCCGGCGCGTCGAAGCGCTGCTCGCCGCGTGGCGCGTGCGCCCAGCCTCCGTGCTCACCGCGACCGCTGCTGGCCGTGGCGGCACTCAGTACGGCGCGGTCGACGGGGAAAGCAAGGCGTGGCTCGCCAGGATCATGGAGGAGCGCCACCCGCGTGGCGAGGCCTGGGCCAAGTCGGCCACCGCGTTCAGGCTGCTCTCAAGCCGCTGCTTCCAGGAGCTGACGCGCGACAAGAGCGCCGTCGCGCTCAAGATGGCTGCCAACGTCTTCTTCGCTCTCATCTTCGGGCTCGTGTACTTCCGGATGGACCGTTCACAGACCTCGCTTCAGAACCGTACGGGCATTCTCTTCTTCACAGCGATGAACATGGCCTTCGGCATCTCTATTGACACGGCGTCGGTAATCCCGTCGCAGCTCGCCGTCGTCGGTCGCGAGCGCGCGGCGCGCATGTACTCGATCGCGCCGTACTACCTCGCTAACTGGATTTGCCGGCTCCCTCTCGACGTCGTGCCCATGCTCGGGATCTCGGCCGTGCAGTACTTCATGGCGGGCTTGCGGCCGGGCGTCGAGCCCTTTTTCGTCTACTTTGGCATCGCGGTCATCGAGGTCCAGGCATCGATTGCGCTCGGGATGCTCATCTCGGCGCTCCTGCCGTCGGTCGAGGCGGCGCCCCAACTCGCGCCTCTCGTCGTCATCCTGATGCTCATGTTCTCGGGCTACTTCCTCAACCTGCAAGACGTGCCGGCCTGGATTGGGTGGATCAAGTACGTGTCCTTTATCCGGTACGCCTTCGAGGCGCTCATGGTCAACGAGTTCAAAGACGCGTCCTTCGACTGCACCACCTCGGGCGGCAAACCTCTGCCACCGGGCTTCCCCTGCCTCGACGGCAACATGTATCTGAAGCAGCTCAACTTTGAAGCCCCCATCCTCGAGTCCATACGCAACCTTGCGATTCTCGCGCTCGCATTCAACATTGCCGCCTATATTGTTCTCGTGCTCCGCCGTCCACGCTTCCTGCCTCTCCGACCGGAGAAGGAGATGCCCGGTCTCACCGGCGACTACACACAACAAACCTCCAACCTCCAGACCAGCCTCCTCCCCTCGCGCCCTGCCGAGAAATTCGCCTCCGTCAACTGAAACAGAGGGAGACGACGGTGGCCGTCGGCGGCGGCGGATGTGCAATCGACTGCCGGCTGGAGGGAGACCGGGCCGCCCACGCCACCGTCGCACAGCGCAGCTGCAGGGGGCGTGGCGCGTGCCTCTTGGGCTGGCGGGGGGTGGTGGGGGCTTACAATCATATACTGTATTTGTCGAGGGCGACGGACGGTACATGTATTATGTGAAGCAGGTGGCGACGGACGCGCGCTCATGCGCGCGCTGCCGACGTGCCGTCGGTGTCCGGTTCGGTGCGTTTAATATTTGTGGCTGCTCGTTTCAGAGCGGTGCCTGCGGGCCCGTTCGGTTTGCGCGTTTGGCGTTTCAGAGATCGCCCCCTGCCCCGCGGATACGGGATAGCGACACCGGTGCTAGTGATATCAGGACCGCCACAAGCCATGGGCCATGGGCATGGCACATAGGGAGCGGTCATACGATCCGGGATAAGGCTTAAGGGGTCATCAAAAGCGCGGTGATCACAGCGGATGGCAGCGGTGCGGGGAGCTGCAAATGTGGCAGCCGACTCCGATCCTCAACCTCGTTCCGCTGTGGACTGTGCCCGGCGGCCGTTACCGAAGCGGCGCCCCCTTCTCCTTCAATCCCTTGCGCGGCGAGTGGACCGCCGGGGCCAGCCTATCGCCACCTTGTCCCCACCTCACTGGCCATGCTACCTGCAGCATTTCGTCAGGTCCGCCCCTCGACAAGACCTCCAGACGCTCTGCAGTGCTACGCCCTCGGCCAGCGGAGGCAGGGCGCAAGGCCAGCGCAGACCTGCCTCCCCCGCTGGCCGCATCCATCGCACGTGTGGACCCTATGGCACTCTGTGGTGCGGGCGGCGGGCGGCGAGGGCTGGTGATGGCCGGCGCAATCGGCTCTGTGGAAGCACCTGGGGTTTGGAAGCCCCGGAGCTGCGGCGCAACACGCCGGTAGGCTATCCCATTGTGAGGCCAATTGAGGCGTCGTGAGAGGAAGAAGAAGCCGTCAGCAGCCCCCGCCCCAGTCTCATTGTCTCGCTCCGTGTCACTTCCCCTCGGCCCCTTTTTATTGAAGCGCAGGTAGTAGTTGTCTTCGCGAGTGGGCGCGGCGGGCACGCGAGCTCCCTTGGCGGCCAGATTCGCAAGCACCCGCCGCCGGCTTTGCTGCTGGCGGCTGGTGAGTAAGACCGTGTTCACTTCGAGGGGCCAGACGGGCCGACCCTTGCCACCGCACGGACGCCAGTCAGGCTTTGGCGCAACGGGCTCTGCGCTTGTCCCCGTCGGCGGTCGGTCCGTCATGTTTCCTGGGCCAGACGGACCCATGCCCACGGGTGAGGCCGATCGCGCCGTGGCCAAGGGCGTCGACCCCCCACCCCCAGCAGATAACCCAGCAGAAGACACGCTCGGCGCAGGCGAGTCACGCCCGTGGAGCCTTGGGATCACCTCGAAGCTCGGCCGCCGCGTCGCCCTCGGAGAGAGCTCCCGAGAGACCTCCGAGGAGGCGCTCGCCATCGCACTGAAATTGAAGCTCGGACGGTCCTTTTCCTTCTCCTTACGACGCGCCTCGGGCCGCGTCAACCACTTTGCCATGTCGCCGATGCTCACCTGCTTCGGCTGTGACATGTGGAGAGCAGCGAGCGTTTCGAAAGCCTCGTCAACTGCACATCTCACCTTCTCGTACCAGAGCGCGACGCCCTCGGAATCGGACCCGCCGAGCTCGCCCGCGCCCCCAAACAGACATTTGAAGCGGACGAGCCACTCACGCTTCCCAAGAGAGCCATCGCCGCTCTTGTCCCACGCCTCTGGCAAGTCTGTCGGCCGAAGATCCGCCTCTCGAATCACGTGGCGCAGCTCATCACGTAGTCGGGCCTCACTCCAAGGCTCATCCTCGAGGCGCACGCGATGGCGCAGCGAGAGCGTGTGCACCACCTCCATACGCTTCTGCCTCCCAAACGAGCGTCCAAAGACCCATGAGTCCAGCTCGTCGAAGGTGACGGCGCCGCTCTCGTCTCCGTCGAGCTCAAGCCAGGCCGCGTTGAGAGCTGCCTTCCCGCCCCGGTAGCCAGGATGCCCTGCAGCCATGCAGCAGCACAGCAGACAGCACAGCGTCGGCTCGACGGGCTACACTTAGGGTAACACTTCGGGCTGCACACGTGCTTCGAACACGTGCTGCGTGAATCGGGTTGTCTTCCAACACAGAGCTCACAAGCATGCAATCACAGTGCACTCATCAGTGGGGACAGGCTGTGGCCGAAGCGCGTGCCTTCCATCATCGAGAGGAACTCTCCGTAGCTGCACACAAAGTCCGAGTTCTTGTCGGCCTGGTTAAAGAGGTGAGAGAGCTTCACGGAGTGCAGCTTCACTAGCCGGCACAACTCCCGCTTGACGCCGGCCGCTGAGTCCGCTGTGAATGACCAACTGCTCGTGTCGATGTGCTCGTGATCCTTGGTCGCGTTCCAGCCAGCACATGAGCAGGGAGGCAATCCGCGTTCACCCAACACATGCCATGCACAGACAATCAGCATGCAATCGCTCTGCAATCAGCGTGCTATCAGCATGCTATCAGCATGTAATCACGATCCTTGGGCTTACCTTGGTCGGGTCCCAGCACATGATGAGGAAGAGGTCGCGCACATTGGCCGACAAGAAGTTGGTCGTCTCCTCGTCGCTCATGCCGTCGATCGTGGCGAGCACCTCCGCGTAGTCGAGGAAGCCGTCGCTCTTTTTATCGAGGTGATCGCGGTCGAGTTCTTGGAAGATCTCTTGTGCGTTCACGCTGCCCGGCTCGATACCAAGGCTCTCAACCGCACGGCTGAACTGGTGGACGTCCAAGCAGCCGGAGCCATCCACATTGAATCGCATGAAAAAGCGTTTAGCTCCCGAGCCTGCGACGATCGACTCGGGGCTCATCGACCACTTGAAGAAGGCGCCCATGCTAATCAACCCAGAATTTGTGACGTCGAGCTCATCAAACCAATGGCGGAGATCGTTTGGCTTGCGCAGTTCCCGGACGCGTTCAGGCAGAGCCGCGACAAACTCATCGAAATTTACCAGGTCCGACTTGGGCCGGGCCATAGAGCCACGCCAGCCACAGCGCCGTGCCTAGATGTCAAGCGTCCGGTGCGCTCAAAAAGCTGTTTGTTGATGGAGCACATGGAGGGAGTGTTTGGCATGCAATTGTTCTGAATCTATGGCTCTGTTACAAATGAAATCACACAGACACAGCACATCATAAACACACACCACGCTACGCGCGATGTCGCCCACACCGCACAATAAATTTTATGGAGATCTGACTCTTCTCCCCCAGCGCCCAGGCTCATTACTGTCGGGTAGCTTGCTCACAAAAACTCACTCTCTCCTGAGACACACTCAACAATCCAACTATGTCGTCAAAACTTCATCTGCTCTGGCTTCACGCCGCGCTTCAGGTTCATCTCCCTGGTCTCCCAGGGCCTGTAGTCGACGATGACCTCGCCCGTATTGCAGCGCATCGTGCCGTCCGAGTCGGTCGTCCAGCGCACCGTCCTGTCTACCTTGGCGCCCATCACACCACCGATCCAAGCCACGTGTGTCGGGACAGTTACGTTGCGACGGCTGCCCGGTACGATCCCAAACGGGGTCATGGCTTTGACGGATTCCTTGTCATCCGGATAGACGCCCGCGAGATGTAGGTTCCACCTGTCCTTCCGATACTTCTCCGAGTACGCGCCGCGCTGCCCGTACAGTGGGTGAGCCGGGTCCGTCTGCCATTTGAGCCAGCATTCGCCGAACAGGTGAGTGTTGCCGTTGTCGGCGGACCAGCAGTGTGGTAGGAAGCAAAAGACCCATGAGTTGCACGGGCGAGTCGGGTGCTTGGCGGCGTGCGCGGCGCACGCGGCGCAGCACTCGGCCGCGCTCTTCACATGGTGTCCGCGCCCATCGACAACCGCGTTGCCCTGTGGATCACTATGGAGCTCTGCGTGCACAAGCGGGAGTCGAGGAGGCGAACGAGATGCGTGCCCATGTGAAGGGTGCGACGGGCAGCGAGGCGGAGGCGGAGGACGCGGTAGCGCGCGCACCTTCGCCGCACGAGGCGTCCGTCGACGGACCCGGGCAGTCGGCGAAGCACGAGGAGATGGTCTCCGAGGGCGCATCACACACACCATCGCCGCAGACTGAGGGGCTGCGGTTCGCGTTGGCGGGCGCAGTGGCACTCGTGGAGCTCGTGGCAGTCGCCACTTGCGATGAGGTCGACGGTGGCGGAGGCGGTGGCGAGCTTGCCGCCAGCAGTGGTGCCGTCGAGCCAGCTCCAACCTTTGCATGGTATACGATCACACGGGATTGTTCGCTCAATGTGGCAGCCAGAGGCCCGCCCCCGACGAAGAGAACAACGAGGCCGAATGAAATGCTGACGAAGAGACACCATGGGCGTCGGACGGAGACAGAGGCGCGGTCGATGCCATCCGCCAAGTTGGAGGCTAAGGAGTCAGACATTGCGAAGGCTCGTTGTGAACGTTAACACGAGTCAAGTCAAGTCAAGTCAAGTCAAGTCAAGGTACGAGGCGCAGGCTGGCAAGCGCGCGAGCGCTAAGGCGGCGGCGGATCTTGCAAGGGAGGAGGGCTGCTTCAGGTATGCTCGACTCGAGCAGGAGCGCGAGCTGGGCGAGCTGGTCGAGCGGCGCATCGAGCGTGGTTTCGAGAACTTGGCGGAGCCTGACGATGAGGAGCGTGATCTGCTGTTCGACGGGGGGCGTGAGCGGGCGGCGCGACTGATGCGTGAGGCGTCAGCGGTGGGCGCGCGTGCGTGGGCGATGCCGGATGGCGGCGGGGCGGCGGGAACAGCGCGGGTTACGGGCTGCGTCGACGAGCGCATGGACGAGGGCGGCGCCGACGCGGCTCCGGCTTTTTTCGGCAGCGATCTCGATGATATGGATGCTGATGACGCGCCAGCACCACCGCTACAGGCGACGCAGAGCTACGGCGCGGCGCATGATGACGACGAGGAGGAGGCTGAGGCCGATGAGGCTGTGTGCCGAGCGCCTATATGGCACGCGACTCAACAGTACGGCTCGTCGCAGGTTGGCGACTATGATGATGATGACGATGACGAGGCGGTGCGACGATCTGATTGGCCCGACGCGCCGATAGCAGAGAGCCCGAGGGCCCTCGCGGCGAGATGGGCGGCGTGCGGGCTCGAGATGGACGGCGACAGAGTTCTCTGGCGAGCCGAGCGTGACGAGAGAGGACGTTGAGTGCATGAGTGATATGTTGTCTGGTGATGCACATGACGAGCTAGCGAGTAGCATGGATGTCGTAGCGGCGGCGCTTGCGCAGGTTGCAGAGTAGTTGCAGAGGGGGAGCAGCAGAGAGAGAGGGTGTCTGTAGGGTGTGCCATGCGGGACGGCGACGGCGCGGGCGGCAGCGGCAGTGAGGCTGCGCGAGCGCTCGAGGGCGGCGACGGCGGCGTCGTCATGGGCTGCGAGGGCGTCGACGGCGCCGAGCAGGGAGCGTCGTTGGCGGCGCGCGAGGCAGAGGGCGACGACGAGGACGAGGCGATGGCGGGCGACGAGAACGTCTCGGTGCAGCACGAGGAGAGGGGCGGCGGCGCAACGGGTGGCATCAAGAAGGGGAAGCGCAGACGGGGCAAACAGAAGGGTACTGGCCATCGACAATGGATGGCGGCCAAGGGAGCTGATCTACGACCGGCGGCTGGCGAAGCGAGCGTGAGTTGAGCTCTGAACAGCGCGAGGTTGAGGGTTATCGGACTGCGCCTTCATTGCGCTGCAGTACGGGCCCTCCCTCTCTCGTTGATCATCTCGGTGAGCGTGACGCGGTGCCGACCGGCCTTGAGTTCTTCGGTCGAGGCGCTTATGTCCCTCCCTCTTTCTCTCCCCCAATCCCCCATTTTATGCTTGACGCCACGGTCGATCTCGAGCCGATTTCCTCTTCAGCGTAAGAGTGGCGCTCATCGGCTCGAGATCGGCCCGTTACTTCTCACCTACTTGTTCTCCGAGGGCACGTATGTCAGCATTTATGACGTGTCACCTCTAGATGGACCCCTCCGTCATCTCCGCCTACTCCCGTCCTCCCCTGCTGGCTACCGGAGCACATTCGATAGGCTTCCGTATGGTTGTCTGTTGTTTATGTATAGACTTGACTTGACTTAACACGACATAGCGTGAACAGCTGCATGAACGGTTAGTTTCCATCGGTGGGAACTATGTGTGATCCGTTTGTCTGGCTACCCGAATCTTCTAAGAACTTGCCTTTCGCCTCACCTCGCGCTTGCTTCCTCGACGCCGTGCCTCGGTCGGGGCTCGGAAAGCAGCAGGCATCCGGCGCTCACTCAGCCAGCTCGCGTCGCTGACGCGCTCGTTATCCGCGCCGAGCACCATGGCGAGCGTGCACTATGACCTGCTCGTCATCGGCGGCGGCTCGGGCGGCCTCGCGGCAAGCAAGGCGGCGGCCAAGTACGGCAAGAAGGTTGCCGTCTGCGACTTTGTGAAGCCATCCGAGGCAGGCACCACATGGGGGCTCGGCGGCACCTGCGTCAACGTGGGCTGCATCCCGAAGAAGCTCATGCACCAGGCAGCGCAAATCGGCGAGATCATGAAGACCGACGCCGCCTCGTACGGCTGGGAGGCGGACGCGCCCAAGCACAATTGGGAGACGATGGTGAACAATGTGCAGTTGCACATCAAGTCGCTGAACTTTGGCTACCGCTCCGAGCTCATGAGCAACAACGTCAAGTACTACAATGCGTACGCCACCTTCACCGACCCAAAGACGGTGGTCGCCGTCGACAAGAAGGGCAAGGAGACGGTGCTCACGGCCGACGCCTTCGTGATCGCATGCGGCGGCCGCCCCAAGTATCTCGACATTCCGGGGTGCAAGGAGCACTGCATCACGTCTGACGACGTGTTCGCGATGCCGACGGCGCCCGGCAAGACGCTCGTCGTGGGCGCCTCGTACGTGGCGCTCGAGTGCGCCGGCTTCATCCACGGCGTCGGCTTCGAGACGCACGTCATGATGCGCTCCATCCCGCTGCGCGGCTTCGACCAGCAGATGGCGATGCACATCAAGACGTACATGCAGGAGCACGGCATCAACTTCATCGAGGGCGCCGTGCCCACTAAGGTCGAGCTCACGCCCTCGGGCAAGAAGCTCGTCACGTGGGCGCACAATGACGGCACGACCGCCTCTGCCGAGTACGACACCGTGCTCATGGCCGTCGGGCGCGACGTCACCCCCGGCCAGATGGGCGTCGACAAGGCGGGTGTGGCCGTGAACCCCAAATCGGGTAAGATCCCCACGGTGGCCGAGCGGACCAACGTCGAGCACATTTATGCCATCGGTGACGTCATCGACGGCGAGGCGCTCTCGCCGCCTTCGCAGCTCACCGAGCTCACGCCCGTGGCCATCCAAGCGGGCAAGCTGCTCGCGGCGCGCCTGTACGGCGGCGGGACGGAGCAGATGGACTACCATGGCGTGCCCACCACCGTGTACACGCCCATCGAGTATGGATGCGTCGGCCTCTCCGAGGAGGCGGCCGAGGCGGCCCTAGGCAAGGAGAATCTGGAGGTGTACCACACATACTTCACGCCACTCGAGTGGACGGTGCCCCATCGCGGCGAGAATAAGTGCTACGCCAAGCTGCTCTGCGACAAGACCAAAGGGGAGCTGGTCGTCGGGCTGCACATCTGCGGCCCCAACGCGGGCGAGATGACGCAGGGCTTCGCCGTCGCGCTCAAATGCGGCGCGACCAAGGCGCACTTTGACAGCACGGTCGGCATCCACCCGACCAATGTGGAACAGTTTACCACGCTCTCGATCACGAAGGCCTCGGGCACGTCGGCCGAGTCGACAGGTTGCTGAGGCTAAGCCCACTTGGTACACGGTAAGAATCCTTGCCGTGTAGCAGGTGGGCTTTGGCAGCTTCTCCAGGGCCGCAAGCAGATGGCTCGGATCGCTCACGAAAGGAATGATGGCAGGCCTTGCAATCGCGCGAGAGCGCTCAAGGCCATGCCGGAGTCGTGGGGGTCGAGCTAGCTCATGTCCGCAGCCCGAACCGTCAGGAGGCCGCTTGCATTCTTGACGAGGCGACACGCAGCGTCAACGGCGGACTTTTGGCGACATGGATGTTTGGTATAGTTGCGGGGTCATTCACGGGGGTGGTGGACGGGTGCAGACTGCAGTTGCCGTGGCGTTGTCTGGAGCAGCATAGGCGTTGGTGTGCCGGCTCGCGGCGCAGCGCCGCGCCTCTTGCGCGTGGCGCGCGGAACCTCGCCCACGCGCGCGCGCCCCGCCCATGGCCACGCGCCAGGGCACGGTGCGCCCGCGCGTGGCGGTCGGAGTCGCATCGCATCGCTGAGGTTTTCGACGACGATTTTCAGTCACTGTCGGCCTGTGCCCACAGCCCACACTGTCATGTCACTCTATACTACGCTTTTCAGACGCACCGTCGGCCTGTGCCCTCACTGTCGCACGTCACTCCTCTCAACAACCAGCTCCGGGACTCGGCTGCCCGTGGCCGTGACGCTACTGAGGCAACTCTGGAATTTCTGCTTCATGGCATGCTGCTCCGCCACGCTGCGCAACCACCACGCCTTGGAGTTGCGTCTGCCGCTCCTGTTTTGCGTGGCCTGAGGATGCATCAGATGCGGCCTGGCGGTACCAGCCGCGCTGTACACGCCATGACGCAGCTGGACACCATTGGACGCGAACGCGCCCAGAACGACGGGGTTGTACTGGTGCGTCGAGAAGATGACCTCCACCCTTGCCAGGCTCCGCAGTCGGCGAAAGAAGAGCGCCTGTGACGCTCGCAACGACGAGGGCGGGACCAAGCCAGGCCTCTGCAGGAGCACAGGCGGCCAACCGCCCCAGGCCATGTAGTACAAGACGTCACTGACCAGGACCAAGTCGGCAGCTTCTGGCACGCCGGCACGACCCGGCTTGAAGCTCGCATCGTCCAAAAGGCGCTGCAAATCGAACTGGTGCGTCGAGCACGATGGGCACCGTCGACGCGTCGAGGACACCATCTCCGAAGAGATGTCTGTGCCCACGTGTGATGCGTTCGGGCGAGATGTCGCGAGCCGCCCGAGCATGATGCCTAAATTGCTCGCGACGTCGAGCAGCGAGTCGTACTCAGGATGATGGCTCTCGATGTAGCACAAGAGCTCGGGGTGCACTGAAGAACCGTAGCGCCAGATACCAGACGAGCCATTCGCCCGAGAGTGGATGTAGTCCCACAAGACTGGCGGTGGCCGCTTGAACAAGTAGATGAGCCACACGAGCGAGGTGGCTCGGTGCCAATCATGAATGAGCCAAACGGAGCCGAGAAAAACTATCGTTGCCAAGACGCTCGTGCGAATGCCATCTGGCGCCCGTAGCGTACACCGTGACGCAGGGTGACAACATGAAATCATGCATGAACACTCTTGTGTGGATAGCTGAACTATCTGTCCCAATCAGTCAGTAAGTCAGTTTCGTCGCGGTCCCCCAGCGCACTCTCCACCTCGGCTCCAAATAGCTTGGAAAGGGGTGGGGGAGTACGTGCCCGCGCTCACGCGTGCGTTGCCTTGGGCCGGTGTGTGGCCTTCGGTCGGCCGAAGATGAGCGTCTGGGGACACGCTGGACGTGCACGGAGCGCGCCTGCCAAAGTTGCATGCATTTCATTCACCACATCCCTTTTTTGGTACCTATTTGATGTTTCTGTGTCGAGTTTTCTGTTACAGACGCCCCTGCACCAAAATTCTCTCGAGACACTCAATGGACACTCTCAAAACTGCGCACCAGATGGCGCTTCCGTGCGCTCACGGTCAGTCGGTCACCCTCACGCTCGCTCGAGGTCGCACCCCAACACCCACCCACCACGCCCATCCGTGTGACCGAGAGTCAAGAACTGGTCATCACCCCAGTCGTTCTTGCGCCCGTCGATACGAGCTCGTGCCCGGGCTGCCTGGCTCCTACGAGGCGTCTGAAGCACACATGTACGAAGGCACGCAGCGAGAACAAGTGGCACACTTCTCCCTCCGTCGATTCCCGCCATGCCAAGCGCTCGGGCACAGGGTCCGCACCCGCTCTCACGGCACCTGAAGCAGTCCAAATTCCAGGCGTCTCTTTGGCGATCGACTTTGGGAGTGACGTGGGCGTTCGCGCGGGCGAGATGCACGTGTTCTCAGAAGCACCTTCGCATATTTCATCATCCTCTCAGGCGCTGAACTCATCGCACTTGCCCGTGCCGACGCTCATTATGGAGCAAGGTGAGGTATCTGACGTGGATGGCGACGTAGTCATGGCCGAGGGCGACGCGTTCGCTCGAGACACACGTATTGCTAACCAGGCGGTGGATGGCCTGGCGCCGCCCGCTCTCGACAATGCTGTGCGTCGGTGCGCACCATCGGATGCTGTGCGAGGTCCAGCGCCGCCACCCGGCCGTCAACATCACCGGCACGGCCGATGACACGTACTTCAACGGCGACGAGCGCCACTGAGGCGCCGTCGAGCATCATGTACAGGTACCATCCCGCCCGTTCGTACAAGTATCGACCCACCAATCCAGTTCGTACGTACCAGTACCAACCCCCCGATCTACAGCGTGGTGCAACCGCCGGGAACACCCGGATCCATACCATCCCGAACAACTACTATAATGGCAGGCAAACGAACCGTTGATGTCAAGATCTCATTCGAGCAATTCGACATGCTGCCAGGCGCTGCAGGCAAGATGAGTACGAGTTCCCAGAGAAGGGCAATCCAGACTAAGGAGCATTTTTAGCCCCGAGGAGCTGGACTACTTTGCCGATGTTATCAAGTACGCCTCGCACTCGGGCCTCTACACTGTAGATGTCGAGGATGCATGCGACATGCTCCGCGCGGCAATTGAGCGCCCCATCCCTGACATGTTTCTCCCTCTTGCCAATCTCATGCTTGACCTTGTGGACTCTAACGAGTTCCACATGGTCTCGAAGTACGCGGAGGCTCACACTCTGGCCATGCAGCTCTGGAGCCTTTCAAGTGCACCGCAGCACCGGGAGTCCACGATGAGGATGCGTGCATCCCAGAGCTCATGCTCGCTCACGGACGGGATGGCAGACAAGCTCCTGGTTACAGACGCCCGCCTTCTGGAGCTGCAGATGTATGGCGGGGATGCCCTGGCCGGCTGGCGGTGCTTGTTACGGTGCACGAGGAGCAGGGACGGCACGGCACGCGCCCGGCTGCCTGTGCAGCTCACTCAAAGCGGGTGGGAGCGCGAAGACGCCATCATCATCGTGGCCGTCTTCACAGTGATGAGGATGCCACTAGCCTGGGCCTTGCGCGACGTGATTGGTCCGTTGCGGTGGAGTTAGAGCCGCGACCGCTTATTCATATTATCCGCTTATCGTTCGCCGCGCCGCTGTCCCCTGAGCTCGCTGCGGACAAGGTCACGCACAATCCACACGACCCGAAGAATCAGCCCTGCTTTCAAACTGCTTCTCCCCGCGACCCCGTTCCCCCCCGTTTCCCCCCTATGCATGCGCGCATTGCACCCGACCGAAACAGCGCGTCGACCTTGCTGCGCCCGGCGACGCGGCGACGGGGCCGCATGTCAGAATGGAGCGCGGACCTCGATGGGTGCGCGCAAACTCTACGGAACCGTCGCGACGTGGTGGTTCGCCATCCGCGAGGCACACTCACTCACCCACCCTCCTGCCCTGTGATCGCTGTGCAGGAACAGCGGATCGGGGCAGCAGCAGCAGCAGCAGCAGCAGCAGCAGATGTTACGAGGTGCTCAGCTTCCCGGCAGGCAGCTTACCGGCGCGCAGCTGCCTAGCGCTCAACTTCCCGACTTTAGCTTTGGCGGCGATTCTACCGGCGGCCTGCTGCCGGCAACGCCCGGTGCGCTCGGGCTGCCATCGGCGCAAAACTGCCTGGGTGGCTTTTCGGGTGGCCAGCCGCACTTTCCCGGGCAGCAGCAGCAGCAGCAGCAGCAGCAGCAGCATCATCATCATCATCAGCAGCAGCTGCAACGACGGCAGCAGCCGCAGCCGCAGCCGCCGCCGCCGCCGCCGCCGCAGCAGCAGCAGCGACGCCAGGTCAAGAGTAACAACGTGCGCTCCGGCCAGCAGCAGCAACTCTACGGATCTGAGTCGGCTTCGGGCGGTGGCGGTGGCGGTTTCCGTGGTGGCGGCGGCATGGGCGGCGGCGGCGGCATGGGAGGCGGCGGCGGCATGGGCGGCGGCGGCGGCATGGGCGGCGGCGGCATGGGCGGCGGCGGCATGGGCGGCGGCGGCATGGGCGGCGGCGGCGGGCGACGGGAGTCGGGCGCGCGCAAGCCGCCGGTGCCCGGCCGGCCGCCCGCCAAAGCCCCCCCGGAGGCCAAATTTGGTGCCCACGCCTCCCCCGATGAGAAGCCGTTGATCGAGCACCTCGAGCGCGATGTCCTCGAGGCGAAGCCGAATGTGCACTGGGACGACATCGCGGGGCTCGAGGAGGCGAAGCGCGTGCTCGAGGAGGCGGTGGTGCTTCCACTGATCATGCCCGACTACTTTCGAGGTATCCGGCGCCCATGGAAGGGCGTGCTCATGTTTGGGCCGCCTGGCACCGGTAAGACCTTGCTCGCAAAGGCTGTGGCCACTGAATGTGGGACCGCCTTCTTCTCGATGACGTCGTCGACGCTTGCCTCGAAGTGGCGTGGGGACTCGGAGCGCATGGTGCGCCTGCTCTTTGAGATGGCGCGGTTCCACGCGCCCTCGACCATCTTCATCGACGAGATCGATTCGCTCGCGGGCCAACGCGGCGGGGCCTCCGAGCACGAGGCGAGCCGACGTGTCAAGTCGGAGCTGCTCGTGCAGATGGATGGGATCTCGACGAGCTCGACCGCAGATGGGGGCGCGGCCGAGGAGGGCGCCGGGCTCAAGACGGTGACCGTGCTCGCCGCGACCAACTTTCCTTGGGATCTCGACGAGGCGCTGCGTCGGCGGCTCGAGAAGCGCATCTACATCCCTCTGCCCGAGCCAGGTGACATTCGCGCTCTCCTCGACATCAACCTCAAGGAGCTCACACTCGAGGAGGGCGTCGACCTGGACGCTCTCGCCGCCAAGATGGCCACCGGGGGCTTCTCAGGCGCGGACGTGACCAACCTGTGCCGCGACGCCGCCATGATGCCCATGCGCCGGCGCATCAAGGGGCTCAACCGCGACCAGATCAAAAACCTGCCGCGCGACGCGACGGCGGACCTGCCTATCGCGCAGGAGGACCTGGACGAAGCGCTCAAGCGCATCCACTCCTCCGTGAGCGCCGGCGACATTGCCAAGCACCAGCAGTGGCTCTCCGAGTTTGGCGCGGTCTGAGGTCACTGTCATGAGGACAGGAGAGTCAGAGACAGAGTCGCATCAGCTCGTGCCCGTTGGCGTGCTCGGCTCAACGTTCCTCGTTCACGCGTGGACTCTGCGTGAGAACACCCACCCTCACTGCAGGGACCTCGCACGGAAAATCAACATTCTTTGGGGCGGCCGCTGTCTACGTGTGCGCGGAACCGGGAACGGACTCTCCGGTCACCCTCGTCAGACGCTCCGCACCTCTAGAAGTCTAGATTGTCGAGCGTGTCGTCTGCGCGAAAGTAGAGATCTCGACTAGTCGAAACACGGAAGATCACATATTGATTGATACAATTCGAATTGGCGTTGGTCTCAACTTTTTATCGATTTTGGTTTCGCGGGTTCGTTTGCGGACCGCGCCCGCGGGGGCCTTCCCCCTCGCCTCGAGCTCGACCGCTCGCACGCTCCGCGGGTCGGGTCTGTGGGGCCCGCGCATCCGATGGGCAACCGCGCGCGCGCGGCCCCGCGACCAGAAGAACTGTCAATCACAAAGCTGATGATCTATAATCAAAGTAGATCCCGGCCTCCGCGCTCTCTGTGCTCCCGTGATTGTGCGCCTAGGAGCTGCTCCTCCGTCGCTCACGGCGACGCCTCGCCGGCTCGCTGGTTGTTAGCTTGCTGGTGCGGGCTGGGTCGTGGTGATTTGGAGGCCGAGGCGCGTCGGCTCGCACGGCTCGGGCTGAGCTCCTCGAGCTCGTCGCACTCAATGCGCTCGATGCCGTGCTCTTGGGCGAGTGCGAGGAGCGCGTCACGATCGATGCCCTCGAGCAGACCGAGCTCCTCGAGCATCTGCTGAGGGAGGCGCCGCTCGAGAAGCACCCGCAGCTGCACCCGTGTGAGCGACGTGCATGCAATCGCGTTTTCGGCCGCCAAGTGGCGACCGCTGCCGAGCACCTCGTCGGGGCTCGAGCCAAGGACGCTCGCCAAGCTCGCACCTGCCTCGAGCTTGAAGTCCATGCCTTTGGCGTGCAGCGCGGCGCACTGGTCTATGAGGGCCGTGTGACGGTTGAAGAAGAGGGCGATGCTGCTGCCACCACGCGCGAAGCAGCCGAGAAGCGCGCCCCGCTCGACGCGTGCCCCCTCGTGTATCCCGGCCTCCAACCGAATCGAATCGACGGTGACGCCGCCGATGATGACGAGCACCGCACGCAGTGGCGGCGCGCCAGCTGGTCCTCGCGCGGCCTGTTCGAGCACAAGGATCGCGCGCCGGTTCGTCTCAAGCACGTTAATGTGCTCGTAGATGTAGGGCTTGACCGAGGCGGAGTGCGTGCCGAGCGATGCGAAGGCGCAGCTCACCACCGTGCCCGCAAACGGTGCGTGGTAGCAGTGGTAGTCTGCAGGCGCGAGGTACAGGATGTAGCACGGATGCTCCACGTACTGCTCGTGCTCCGGGATGCCCACGTCGCGGATGTGGAACTGCTCGTTCTTGATGATCTGTGGCATCTCACGCACGCTCGGGAAGGGCGTCACCACCGCTGTCGCGGGAGATAGCACGTGGGACGTGCCCAGGTTGCGCTCGGGCGCGTGCGGCCCTGCGTACTTGCGCGTGAACCACTCGTTCATCGTCGTGTACTCGCCAGCCGATTTCTCCCAGACCCAAGGCTCAACCTGCACGCCGTACGTACGGCAGTAGGAGAGCACCTCGGTGGCCGCATTCTGTCCGAGGTCCTCAAAACGCGTGTCCCAATGCAGATACTTTCTGTTCAGCCAGCGCAGAAAGGCCTGATACAGCCGGCCCGAGCCGAAAACGCGCCAAATGAATGCGAGCACGTGCCAGACGCCGTCCGACGGCGGCCGGATCTCGCAATCAATCTGATCCGTCTTCAAGATGTGAAACGGCCGAACGGATGCGCAGAAGCGGAGGGTCGCACGGCGAAGCGCGACGAGGAAGATGAGCACCATCGCTGTCGAGATGCCAACGCAGACGTGCAAGGTCAAGCGCAGCGTGACGAGGAGTATGAGCACGCTAACCGTCCAGACGCCGATGACGCCAGCGACTAGCGCGACCAACTTCTCGTCGTGCATTTTCCTATGATGCAAATTTGCGAGCGTGCGATACCGGTAAGCTTCACAGTGGTTTCCTTTACCTGCGGCTGCGCCATTCGGAAGGCATACGCAGCCACTGCGTGTAGTTTCAAGCAGGGCTAATCGGAAGCAAGTTATTTCGATTAATTACAAATTAGCTTTCATCAGTACCAAATCGCACGGTATTTTCGGTATCGCACCGCCGCGGTCCGCACGGGTCTCGTGCTCCGGACACCGGAGCTCTCCGGTTCCGCTTGACCAGCCCCCACGCGGCCCCTACCGCCTATGCGCTACGGAGTACGGTACGCTATGGCGTAATATATAGCCTGTGCGCGACCGCAGGAGCCAGGAACGCAGCGAGCACCCGGGATCGGCGCATGCTGCCCATGCGCGCGCGCGTTTCCGCACACAGCCACACACACACCGACAGCATAGACGACAGACACACTCGAAGTTCATCTCACACGAACTACGCAGTACGTTCGCCGCGTTACACTGTAGTGCTGCGGACCTGCGGTTGAAAGACACCGTGGGGGAGAACCGGCGGCTGGGCCAGGAACTCACCACCACAGCAACTCAATCGGACTTCTTCGCGGCTCGACGACTCCTGTTCCACCATAAGTTCCAGAAAAGCCACGTGCAGACGATCAGGATCATGACAAAGTCGTCGATGTAGTTCTTCTTGACGAACTCGTGCGCGCCAACGCACGCGCCGCATGCCCATGTCGAGTTCAGAGCTCCGGCGGCGTCCGCAGCCATGTACGCCGCCGACGAGGTCCCCACACCCGCCACCTCGGCCGGCAACTCGGTCGTGGCACAGTCGGGTTCGTGGTCGGAGCTAGCAGTGCACGACGCCGCGGCGGCGGCTTTTTTGCATGAGTCGCAGTCCGCCTGGAAGAGCTTTTGAAGGGCCCAATTGACAAGATCGACTATCCTTGGGTCCTTGTGGTCAATGAGGAAGAAGATCACGTTGTGGAAAATGACGCTGTACACTAGGTAGTGGCACGCCTCGTGGTACCGGTCGAGTTCCGTCGAGTAGGGCAGTGCGGGCAGGGACTCCGCGGCGGTGTAGTTGATGCTGGTGAGCGTGAGGAGGACGGTGAACGTGAGCGCCAGCTGGTTGCCGATCTCGTTCGTCGGGATGAAGGTCGAAACGCACGCGAGGGTGGCGATCACGCCCGGCCGATACACGTACTTCTCGAGGTAAAATCCCGGTTTGCGTTTGAGGCCGAGTGATAGCGTCGCGGCCGACTGATAGCGACTGCGGCTCTCCTCGTCGACTTCGAAGATGGACCCAACGTCGTCTAGCTCCCACTCCACCCCTATGGTGTCCTTGGCCTCTTTCTTGATCTCTAAGATGCCCTTGCCGACTGTACCCTTGCCGACTGTATCCTTGTACGAGATTCCCTTGGGCCAGATGCCCTCCGAAGGGAGCCGCAACTCCTTATCGCACACGAACTCGTACATTTTGTCCTTGTGCTTCTTGGGAAGGAAGAGCTTGACCTTAAGCTGTTGGGTGTCGAAAGGGAAGTCACGTAACTTCCAGTCGAGGTGCACGTTCGTCGCCTCGATCTGGTACGTCAGGACGGCGATGGTTCTCTCGCGATCACTGTTTCGCTTCGGGATAGCTTCATCAATTAGGGGCAGCGGCGGGAAGCTCTTCCAGAGGGGCTCCTCCACGCCGCCATCTGTATAGATGCTCTTGGCGTCGTCGTCGGCCAGCAGCCACAGCTCCTTCTCATGATGCGTCTCCTTGGTGTCGTCCTTGCCATTCTCGATCCCCAACCTTGGCAGCACTTTGCGCCCCTCGATGTCTTTCCACACTTCCTCGTCCGAACTGATTCTCTTCGAGTCACATCCGCGAAGAGGTTGAGATGGCAGGAACGCCAGGGCCTCTTCGCGCGGCCGAAAGATGAGCCAGATGCGAAAAACCACCACTGCCTTCATCGCTTCGGTATCGAGCTGGTTCACGGCCCACACCCGGCACGCCAGGTAGCACGGCTCGTGTCCCCGGTCCCAAATATTTTGCAAGATGTCATTCGGTGCGCTGCGATCAGCGGGCGAGAATATCGAAGGTCCCGATCCGCGATCGACGAAGGTCGGGGGCGCTGCGACCTCGGCGTTCTCGGCACGAGAGGCACGCTTTGGAGATTTCGCGAGCCGGCCAGGCGGCATTTGTTCGCCTTTGTGTTGAGTGGCGCTTAAAAAATCTGTTGAATGCTACTTTAATTATACCGACTTCGGAGCTCTGCGACGGCCCGGGGCTGTTCAGAAGAGACGTGCAGAAGAGATGTGCTTTCACGAAACATTTTTCCGATGTGTGAATGGTTTTTACTTCGGCTACTTGTAGAACGCAAGAACATCGACGGCAGTATCCTACTAGCTCGCCATTGCCTGGTGCGCAGGCGAAGAGGACGCAGCAGCGCTAGGTCCGCTGCTGTACGCCACAGGAGCTCGCTCCGATGGCCGGCATAGGCGCTGGGCCACCGCCAGAGTTCGTGCAGGCCATCCTGGTCTCGTTCGACCCGCAGAGCAATCCAACGCTGCGTGGCCAGGCGTCGTCATCGCTCGAGGCACTGCGGCAGTCGGATGACGGCTGGGCCTTCTGCATGCAGGCCTTTGGTTCGGCCGTCGAGGAGCAGGTCAAGTTCTGGTGCTTGCAGACGGTCATCCACATGGTGACGAAGAAGAGCCGCTATGCGCAGCTGCCGGCCGAGCAGCGATGCTCACTGCAGCGCGCGCTGGTCGCATGGCTGCAGGCGCGCGGAGGCGCGGAGACGGACGAGCCCGCGTCCGTCAAGAACAAGTTCGCGCAGCTCTTCGTCGCGGTGCTCAAGGCCGACTTCCCGCTCGCCTGGCCCGATGCGTTCTCGCAGCTGCTCTGCACGCTGGGCAATGGGCTCGTCGCGATCGACATGTTCCTGCGCGTGCTCAACGAGCTGCACGAGCAGGTGGTGGTGCACGAGGAGTCGAATGGGTACGACTCCGAGACGGCCACGCGCGTCAAGGACGGCATGCGCGACCGCTGCCTGGCGCAGGTGGCCGACGCGTGGTACTCGATCCTGCAGCTGCACAGCACAGCGCCGGCCCTGTGCGCCGCGTGCCTGCACACGGTCCATCTGCACGTGGCGTGGATCCCGATCGAGCTCGTGGCCAATCCGCGCTGGTTCGGCACGCTGCGCCCTTTTCTCCACCACGGCGCCCTCCACGACGGCGCGAGCCTCGTGCTCAAGGAGATCGTCGAGAAGCGAATGGACGCGGCTAACAAGATGGAACACCTTACCGAGCTGCGCATCGTACCGATGCTGACGGAGGCGGCGGGCTCGGGCGTGCAGACGTCGCCGCGCTTCGGCGCGCTCGTCGCCGCCCTCTGCCTCGAGCTCCTCGACTGTTGGGACCGTCTGGCGGGCGCTGCGCCGCCCTCGGCGCGCGCGGCGATGCTCGTGCCCCGCGCCGTCGAGATGCTGCAGCAGACGCTGCCGCTGCTGCTGCAGACCCTCGCGTGCGACGACATGGAGACGTCGCACACGACGCTCGCGTTCTTGCACTCGTATGTCGGCCGGCTGCGCAAGCTTCTCCCCTCGCAGCGCGATCTCGCTGCGCACGAGGGGCAGCTGCAGGCATTGCTCCTCGTCCTTGGCCAGCGATGCGTCTATCCTGACGACTTCGACTTCGAGTCGCCCGACGAGGCGGAGGAGGCCTTCCTCGCGTACCGGCGCGAGCTCTCGACTCTCTTCAAGGGCGTCGCGCGCGTGCACGCCACGCTCGCCCAGGAGATGTGCCGCTCCACGCTGCTGCGCACGCTCGAGCGGCTGGGGGAGGTGCCCTGGACCCATCTCGAGGTCGCCCTCTGGCTGCTCTACACCCTGGGCGAGGGGCTGCCCGAGAGCATGCTACGCCAAAAGGGCGGCTTCTTCGAGCAGCTGATGGCGACGCTCACCGCCTCGTCCGCCTCTGCCTACCCGCACCGCGCCGTCCAGCTCATGTCCTTTGAGCTCAACGTGCGCTACTACCGCTTCTTCCTCGCCAACCCAGAGCACCTGCCTGCCGCGCTCGCGACCTTCCTCGACGGGCGTGGCATCTACAATGGCGACCGCGAGGTGCGCGCGCGCGCGTGCTACCTGCTCCTGCGCTTCGTCAAGCAGACGCTCAAGGACGCCTCGGCCGCCGCCTATTCGGAGGTCGCACGCACGCTGCATGTTGTGCTCGCTCATCAGCGAACAGAGCACTCTCCCTACACGCAGCTGCTCGAGCAGCTCTACGCCGCCGAAGGGCGGGTTCCGCCGCCCGCGCCCGCGCCGCCCTTTTTCGGCGACGCGCACGCGCGTGCGAGCGGCTTGCAGCTGCCCGAGCCGCCGCAGCTGAGCGCCCCCGAGGCCCTCAATCTGTTTGAAGCGTACGGCCTGCTGCTCGGCGCGCGCCTCGCGCCCGCCGACCAGGTGGGCGAGCAGTTGCAACGGCTGCTCGCGCTCCCGATGGCGCATCTGCAGGCGCTCACGCAAGGGGCTGCGCAGGGCGTACCGCCCGGGCTGAGCACGAGCCTCTCCGCCGAGATGGTCCGCCAGCTGCGATGTGCGCGCGAGGTCGAGGCGGCGCACCACATCTCAGCGGTCGCTCTCACGAGCAAGGGGTTCGTCGACGTGGGCGTCAACGACGAGGGCTCTCACATGCTGCGCGACGCCTTCTCGCGCGCGACGCAGGCGGTGATCGCCTCGATGAGCGTGTTTGGAGAGTCGGCGGAGGTGCGCGCCAAGTGCTCCATGCTGCTGCACCGGATGATTGAGACGCTCGGCGTCGAGCTCCTGGGGGTCCTCTCGAGCGCGCTGCCGCAACTGCTCGGCGCCGCCGACGCGCGCGAGCTCGTCGAGCTCGTCACGCTCGTCAACCAGCTCGTGCTCAAGTTCAAATCGTCGATCCTCGCGCCAGTCACCGTACTCTTCTGCCCGCTCTCCACCACCGTCTTCGCGCACCTGGGCGCGCTCGACGCCGCCATCGCCTCTTCCTCCTCCGCCTCGGTCGGCGCGACCGGCCCCGCAAGCGAGCCGGTGCGTGAGCGGCGCAACCTGCTCCGCTGCTTCTACTCGTTGCTCCATTCGCTCGTCCACTCGGATCTCGCGGACGTGCTCGCCGCGCCGCAGAACTCGGCCCACGCCGCGCCCTCCCTCCGCGCGCTACTCGCCGGCTGCATCGAGGGCCCGGACATGCAGCTGCAGCGCCAGTGCTTTGCGATCACTCAGAGGCTCGTCGAGCTGTGGGTGGGCACGGTGCCCGGGTTCGACACGTACGTGCTGCACGAGGTGCTGCCTGTGTGCTTCCAGGCGCCTGCACAGCCCCACTTTATGCTCAAAGACGCGGCCGCGCTGCCGCTGCTCGAGGCGAGCGCGCAACTGCAGAAGGCCATTCTCGCCAAGCTCGGCAACGAGCTACTCAGCTACCTGCGCGACCGGCTGCTGCCCTCGCTCGGCTGTGAGGCCACCTTTTGCACCGAGTACGTGCGGCGCGTCGCCGAGGGGGACGTGCACCAGCTGCGCGACTTTATCAGGGACGCGCTCGTCCGCCGATAGCACTTGGCGGACTGCGCACGGATGGAGCGGCAGCTCCTTGCATCTTGCAAGCGACTGCGCGTCCGTGGGGCTTTCGAGTTCGTCAGGCGCTTGAGGCGGATGAGTGTACTACTTGCGCCTTCTTGCAGCAGCAGCTTTTGTTTCCCTGGCTGATTTATTCTCCTTTCTCTCGAACAGACGATACAGAGAACCCTCAGGGTTATTAGGGTTACGGGTGGGGTATGGAATTAGGAGGGTGCAGATGGCACGACTTCAGACATCAAAATTCCGAGTTGGGTTTCGTCACTTCGCGGATTTCGCTGCAAATGCGACGAACCCTTGCCGTGGTGCTCTCGCTGCAAAATGCGACGAACCCTCGCCGTGGTGCTCCTCGCCCTTCCGACCGCTGCTGGCAAGACCGTCGCGTTAACGGGCGCGACCGGCCGGCTCGGCCGCATCGCGGTACAGAAGCTCAGCCAGCGCGGCTTTTCAACGCGGCTGCTCGTTAGGCACAACATCGAAGGTGTCACGCCCTCAATCGAGGCTGACGCTCCGCCCGCCGCCATCGCCGCCTACCTCGCGAAGCTGCCTGGCGTTACCGTCGTGAAAGGCGACGTGACCGATACGGCGAGCGTCGTGACGCTTCTCGAGGGCTGCGAGGCGTGCCTCGCGCTGCATGGTGCACGGCGAACCCGCAAGCTTCAGGACTTGCTGCCGTGGGTGGATCCGACCACCGACCCGCAACATGCCAAGCGCGTCAACTACGACGGCGTGCGCCACCTGCTCGCGGCGGCCAAGGCGAGCGGCACCTGCAAGCGCATCGTGCGCATCACAGGCAAGGGCGAGACCCCGTGGTCCCTCTTCTCCATCCTCATCAACACGATGGGTTCGCTAGCCAAGGCGTGGAACTACGAGGGCGAATGCCTGCTGAGATCAGACCGCCGGGTGGACTACACGATCATCCGGCCCGGAATCATGGTCGCGGGCATGGAGGCCCTCGACGAAGGCACGGCCCTCGGCCTCGCCGACAACGGCGGCGACCTCAAAGTGAGCAAGATCCCACACGCGTCCATCGCCGAGCTGGCCATTGAGTGCCTCGCCTATCCGAACGCTGCGCGCTCGACGCTATGCGCCATGGCCGTGCCCACCGAGGAGGGCGCATCGTCATACGCACCGCTCCTCGCCAAAGTGAAGCCCGACACGCGCGAGTTTGCTCCGACGCTCCTTGCCCAGCACTTGCTCGCGGTGCGGGTGGGCGGCACCGCCCTCGCTGCGCTCGCCACCGGGATGGCCAGTGCGCTGGTGGTTGCAGTCGTGAACATCTTCCGCGCGCTCATGCGGCTATTCGTTTGAGGACACGAGCACGTTCTCAGGGTGAGTGAGAGTACGCAAGACGACCTCGGACCTGCTCTTCAAGACTGAAGTGCCACATCTGCGTCTCATCGAAAACAGCGTACAACGGAACAACCCGACCTGCTCGATCGGATCGGTTAGCCTCGTAGCCTGCATAGTGGATCCGGTTACGGCAGACCTGCAAGCCGAACGAAGACGTACTATGCGAAAAGTTCACCGCGCGCCGCGCCGCCGGCGGCCCCGGTGACTTGACAGCCACCGCGGCGCCCCTCGCGATGACACTCTGGATCTTCGCGTACAAAACCACACACCCCCCAGACCAAGCGTTTAACACCGCCTTTCCCGCTCGGTGCGACTCGACCGACGCAAAGTGCGATTTTGGGTTGTAGGCGCTCGGCGGTTCAGGCTTGTTTGAGATTGTGCTACCTTGGACGGATGCGCGTGTCGCGTGCTCGGCGTCGTGGAAAAGCGTAGCTGGTGTGTACGAGCCACGCCTGGGATGTGTTGACCTCAGTTGCAGTTGATCCGTGCGCACCACACAGTCCACAATGCTCGTGAGGCCGGCGGCAGCTCATTCAACTTTTGGTGCAAAGCATAGGAAGGCGCTGGGAGGCACTGCAGCAGATCTGAGAATGCTGTCATCGAAGCCGGCGGGCAGCTTGATTGACGCCAACGAGGAGCAGCCATCGAAAGCGCGCTCACCGATGCTCGTGAGGCCCGCGGGCAGCTCGATCGACGTCAAAGAGGAGCAGCCACGGAAGGCGCCCCAATCGAGGCTGGTGAGGCCTGCAGGCAGCTCGATCGACGTCATCGAGGAGCAGTCCTCGAAGGCTAACTTACCGATGCTCGTGATGCCGGCGGGCAGCTCGATCGACGTCAATGAGGAGCAGCCAGAGAAGGCCTCCTGACCGATGCTCGTGAGGCCAGCGGGGAGCTCGATCGATGTCAATGAGGAACAGCCATTGAAGGCGCCCCAATCGAGGCTCGTGAGGCCTGCAGGCAGCTCCATCGATGTCATCGAGGAGCAGCCATCGAAGGCGTACTCACCGAGGCTCGTGATGCCGGCGGGCAGCTCGATTGACGTCAAAGAGGAGCAGCCAGAGAAGGCCTCCTTACCGATGCTCGTGAGGCCGGCGGGTAGCTCGATCGATGCCAACGAGGAGCAGCCATGGAAGGTGAACACACCGAGGCTCGTGAGGCCGGCAGGCAGCTCGATCAACGTCAACGAGGAGCAGTCATCGAAGGCGCACATACCGATGCTCGTGAGGCCAGCAGGCAGCTCGATCGACGTCAATGAGGAGCAGCCATCAAAGGCGCACATACCGATGCTCGTGAGGCCGGCGGGCAGCTCAATCGACGTCAACGAGGAGCACCCATTGAAGGCGTGCTCACCGATGCTCGTGAGGCTGGCGGGCAGCTCGATCGACGTCAACGAGGAGCAGAGAAAGAAGGCGCCCTCACTGATGCTCGTGAGGCCGGCAGGCAGCTCGATCGACGTCAACAAGGAGCAGCCCTCGAAGGCGCTTTCACTGATGTTTGTGAGGCCTGCAGGCAGAGCGATCGACGTCATCAATGTGTCGTCGCGGAACGCGCCCGGCGGCACGCGCGCCTCGCCATGGCGCAGCGCGCACGCGGCGAGCAGCACCTCCATCGGCGCCTCGCCCTCGCCGCGGATGCACGCGCGCACCCCTGCCATCGGATACGGCGGTGGACCCTCTTCATCTTCTTCTGATCCATCCGAAGACGCCACGCTCCTCAGCGCGGCCACGTCCACCTCGAAGCCGCCCAGCCCCGTCACTTTTTCCAGGTTGGGCAGCCAGCGCGATGCGTCGACCGCGTCGGCGAAGAGGCGACCGGCGGCGCGGCTGCCCGAGAGGTCGAGCTTGGTCACCTCGACGAGGTTTCTCGTGAGTCGCAGGCCGACGCGTGCGCACAGCCGCGCGCACAGGACGCGCCGCACCCGCGCGCGCCACGAGAGGCTCACGCCCTTGAGCGCGCACAGCGTCGGCACGTCGGCGCCCGCGAGGGCGTCCTCGAGGGCGTCCTCGTTTACGAGCTGCGTCGAGAGCCAGCACACGGGCGCTGGCGTTGTGGGTGCGTCGGCCGCTCGCAGTGCGGTGGCGTCGTGCTGAGCGTCGTCGTGCGTGAAGATCTGCTCCTCCGTCGCCGCCTGCCGCTCCGCCTCGGTGGGGAAGTCGCTCACGACACCAAGCAGCCGCCCGAGCTCCGGGCTACTCTTGCCGGCGAGGTGGCCGGTGCACAGGGAACGCGAGAGGAGGCGGAGAAGCTCGACGTCCACGTCGAGAAAGTGCGCGCCGTGCAACAGCTGCGCGAGCTGCGCGAGCGAGCACCCCTCCAGCGCCCTGCCATCCTCCGCCCCGCCCTCGGCGACGCGCGAGAGCGTGCGGAGCGCAGCCGCAGGCACCAGAGTGGCGAACGCCCCCTCAGCGCCGCCCGTGTCGCTCACCCAGTTGGCGAGCGCCGCCGATCGCGCCGCGGCCAAACGGGACCACGCGACCACCTCGCCCTCGGCGCTTCGCACCCTCACATCGCCGTCGTCGCCGACATAGCCGATGACGTCGCCGCCGCCGCTGTCACCGCCGCCGCCGACGTCACCGTCCCGACATCGCTTCATGCTAAAAAAGGAGAGGACTGAAGGTTATGGACTTCAATGAGAGGCAGCTGACGAAATAACTGATTGACCGCGTGGTGCTCAAACTTTGAGTTCACGAACTTTCTGAAATGCGAGCTCTCCATGTACAAAAGTATACCATGAAGTCATCAGCTCTCCGTCGATCCTCAAGACGAGTCCGTGGCATGCCGATTTGCGGCGGGCGGACTGCTGCCGTGCAGTTTCTATCTCTTCTTGGGACGGCCGGAAGCTGCCTCGCGCTTTCTGTTCGAACATCGCCGTCTGTGCGAACATCGCCGCCGTTCGCCTGTGCGACGCAGCAAAGTCCGACGCCGCAAAAATTGACGGTCCCAAGTAGCTCCGGTGCCCAGTGCTTCATCTTCACGAGCTGCCAAGCTGGGTCCGAGAAGCTCCTCAAGGCCGAGCTCGCACGCACCCATCCGGAGCTCCGGTTCGCCTACTCGCGCCCGGGGCTTGTCACCTTCAAGAATAGCTCCGCGGACGGGAGCGTCTCTCCGGCGGTGTCCCTCCGCTCGTCCTTCTCCCGTGTGCACGGCGCCTCCGTCGGCCAAGCAAGGACCGCGCCGGAGGTCTGCGAGCTCGCGCGGCGCCTACCGTCCATCCATTCGCACATCCGCCCTCCTCTGTGCCTGCACGTGTGGAGCCGCGATCTAGCAGGTGCGCGTGCGATGCACCCAACCGCCGTGAGCGAGCGAGCGGCCCGGGTGGTCGCCCTCCGGCGCGAGCTGCAGGCGTGCGCCCCCGACCTATGGGCTCCGAGTGAACTCGCTCAGGAAGGCGCGCCGGTGCTCTCAGTGATCCTCGGCGAGGCTGACGAACCTTTCTTTGTCGGGGTGCACACCCATCAAAGCTACGAGGAGGAGGGGGTCCCTCCGCGAGGCGCGGGCGCCGTAATGGGCGCACCGAACGCCATGTTGAGTGCGTCTTCAGCTGCGCGTGGGCGGGGCGCGGGCGGCGGCACGATCGGCCCTCCCAAAGATGGCAATCCTTCCAAATATGGGAGCGCATGCGACCGACCGATCGTCCTACGGCGCGCGCACGTGCCGCACGCCGGAGCGCTCTTCCCCGGCTTGGAGCAGGTACGTTGATGGCCACCGATGCCCTGCCCTGCATGCAAGTGCTCACCACAGCGCCTCGACTCTACCCCGATTTGGAGCAGCACCCGATCGAAGCGCCGTCGCGGGCGTACTTGAAGGTCGAGGAAGCGCTGCGTTGGGCAGGCGCGATGATCGAGCTGCGCGCGGGCGACACAGCGCTCGAGATTGGATCTGCGCCAGGTGAGATTGGATCTGCGCCCGGAGGGGCCGCCTCCATGATTGCCTCCATGATTGCCCAGAGTGCTCCTCTGATGACCTCCCTGATGGCCTCCCTGATGATGACCTCCCTGATGACTTCCCTGATGACTTCCCTGAAGCCTGATGGCCTCCCTGGATGGCCTCCCTGATGGCCTCCCTGAGTGCCTCCCCCGAGCCAAAATGGAAGAAAAAGACAAGGAGATATGGAAGAATGCGTGCCCCCTTCATAGGTGGGGCCGCCTATGCCCTCCTCGAGCGCGGGCTGCGCGTCTACGGCGTCGACCCGACGCCGCCCGGGCGCAAGCACGCGCCGATCGTGGCCGAGCATCCGAGATTCGTCGAGATCGTGGCGCGGCTCGGCGAGCCGGGGCTGCTCCAGCGACTCCCAACCGACGTCGACTGGCTCCTCTGCGACGCCAACATCGCGCCCGACGTGGCCGTGCCCCATCTCGCCGACCTGTGCTCGCGCTGTGGTGAGCGGCTGCAGGGCCTCTTCTACACTTGCATGCAAGTGCTCACCACGGCGCTCTTTCCCCACAGGTGAGCGGCTGCAGGGCCTCTTCTACACTTGCAAGCTGGGCGAGAAGCTCTGGACGAAACCGGCGCAGATGCTCGATGAGCTCGAGGCGCTCAAGGCGCAGCTCGCGGAGGCGGCGGACTTTGGCGTGATGCAGAGCGTCCAGCTGAGCGCCAACCGGCAAGAGCTGCTCGTCCTGGGCGTGACGCGTAGGGGGCTCCAGAGGGCAGAGGGGCGCACGGCGTCCTGGGCGTAACGCGTAGGAGGCATGGTAGGAGGGGAGGCGGCTAGGGGGCTCGTGGAAACTCGTGGAGTTGAGATTGAGCTTGTGGAGTGAGATTGAGGACTTTGAAGAGCGTTTGGAGCTACTAGCACATACTATGTCACTACTGCTACAGACAGGGACACACGCGACGCGATGATTGTGGTTTGTGGATTGTCGATTGTGCTGGGCCACCCTGATCCCTGTGCGTCGCTGTGCCACTGGACCAACAACATGACGATCGGGTCGCCGGAGGCGAAAGCACCCCCACCTCCACGAAGGTACTTTGCTGAATCATCAACGGTTCTTTGCAGCTCCATATCGACCAAGGTGTTCACATGGAGGCCTCTCTGCGCCTCCGAGCCTCCGCCTAATGCGCAGCCGAGCTTCCGCAGCTTGAACTGCTCGCATGAGCTATGTCACTTGCTCAGTGGAGCGCGTTCGATTATGCAGCGCCTCTCGGTCTCTTTGTGCCCGTTCGACATGTGAGGGCAAGAAGATCGACGAGACACAGTATGCGACGCGTACGAGGAATGGTGGCGGCGCAGGACAACTCGACCTCGCGGAGGTCCATGTGCTCCAGTTCGTCCGCGGTGAGCACATCGGTGAGCTCGTCGATCCAACTGATGTCGGTGGGTAGGGCCAGGTCGCCTTTTGCGCCGTCGGCCACCGCGGGCATCCAGCTGAACATCTGCATCGTCGGAGACGGGGCGGACGACCGATGCTGATTGCCCTGTCCTAGGAAATTCCTATGGGTTGCAGGGAATCTGCAGCGAAGTCCGTCGAATGACGTCTTTTCCGGTGCAGAGAATTCTCACTATGCTCGGATTCAAGACCCGAATCTCGGGGGAGGGGGTAAAGGTGATGAGTCTTCTCATCTCTTGACCGGTCTCCGACAATACATGTAAGGTAGACCACTGGGTCAGCCCGTTAGGGCTTCCCCTATCCTGTTCCTATCCTATTGCCCGTGTCGTTGACCCTTGTCGTTCGGTGCGTTTCATGAGCCCGCCCCGGCTCCGGGGAGCCGAGCGAACGAGTGAGTGCCTCCTGCGGCGAGGACCCCCTCGCACGTGGTGCTTGACTGCCCTTTAAGGCCAAAGGCCTGTCCATCAGAGGGACTGTATAGGACTGTATTTGGTGATCACCTCTCCGATCAGATAGAGGTTTTCACGGTCTCGTACTCCTGGGGTGACGTGGGGTTTGACGGTTTGTTATCGAGTTTGGGGGGGTTTGTTATGTATCAGGATACGTATCCCATGTATCACGCATGTATCCCGCATGTATCCCGCATGTATCCCGCATGTATCTTGATGTGTCCCGTTCATATATACATCAAGATACATCAAGATACATCGAGATACATTTGTATCTTGACTTTGGCCATCATAGGAAATGTATCTTACCTAGGGATATGTATCCTTCTTTACGATACATTTAGGATACAGTAAGGATACATTTAGAATACAATGTATCTTAACCCTCAGATACATGACACACAAGATACATGCACGATACATGTCAGATACAAAGGGATACATTCGTACATTCGAGGATACGTATCTCGAGCCCGACTTGCGGGGCGCGTGGATTCCCCCAAACCCCCGAGATACGTGTCCCGCATGTATCCCGCATGTATCCCGCATGTATCCCGCATGTATCCCGCATGTATCCCGCATGTCTCAATTCATATCGGATGCATCTCTCTCTGGATGCATTTGAGATACATGTATCTCATCATGTATCTTGGATATATCCCGCATGTATCTTGATCACCCTTGCAGATACACGATGTATCTCGCATGTATCCCGAATGTATCTTGCATCTCAGATACTGTACGTACCTCGTCATGACGCATCCAAGATACATGTACACATGTATCGTGATTTTGTATCTCGGTGTATCCTGATGTATCATAAGATGTATCGTGATGAAGAGTCCAAGATACACGTATCCTGATGTATCCTGATATGTATCCAGTGTGACACCAGGAGGAAGCGCCCAAGATACATGTATCTTGATGTATCTGATATTATGTATCCCAAAATGTATCTTGGACTCGTTTGGGATACGTGTAAACTACATGATTCTCTTGGAATGTAACAGGGCATTTAAGATACATTTGAGATACATCAGGATACATGAGGGATACATGTATCCTTCAGGATACACGCAGGATACATCACGATACATCAGGATACGTATCCTGATAACAAACCCCCCCAAACTCGATAACAAACCCCCCCGCAGCCTGCCAGGGCCCCCGGGGCGGGGGCGCCGGCCGCCTTCCGGCCGCCGGGGGAGGGTGGGTAAAGAATGCTGAATGCAGAATGGACAACAGCGAACAGGGTACATCGTGAGAATGCAGAATGTACAACGGTCGAACGGTCGGAGGCTCGGAGCCAGACAGTGAAAATTTAAGCTGGTTCGTGCCTCGAGCCTCCACCGCGCAACCACGGCCTCGTGCATGTCGATTTGACGATTTCGATGTGAACAAGGGCCGGAGAAATCACTCATGTTGACCCAAGGGGGAGTGGTCTACTATTTTATTCATGTTTATAAGGCCCTAACCCCACACCTGTTTGGGAACTGAATGGTTGACCCAAGGGGGAGTACGTCTACTATTTTTCATGTTTATAAGGCCCTAACCCCACACCTGTTTGGGAACTGAATGGTTGACCCAAGGGGGGAGTGGTCTACTATTTTTCCAGTGTTTATAAGGCCCGTAACCCCACACCTGTTTGGGAACTGAATGGGGTGGGCTTACCTTACATGTTTTCATGCACAAGAGACGAATCGCCGCGTGTCCAATGAAAGTTTGAAACCTTTCTCGCAGATCCCTCGCATGCCGTTTTTCTTTTTTTACGTGGGGTTTCGTGGCGTTAAGCCGTAATGTCTACTGAGCGTGCTGTTCATGTGCGGACCTGTCTATCCGCTGGACATGTTCTACATGTGCGGACCTGTCGATCCCGTCTGCTGGACATGTTCTACTCTACATGTAAGCGAACAGTAACAAAAAGCCTGTGACTGTCATGATAATGTGACTGTGTCTGTATTATCATGATACGTGTAGACTTCAGTTCACCGCCGCGGCGCTTTGCGCCGCGGGTCTCGTCTAGTCGATAGAGAAATCGATAGAGAAATCCAAAATTGGAAAGTCGGCTGCTGTAAAGGTGGCAGCTCGGCTCGCAGACATGTACAGTACTCTATACGTCACTCGCAAATGGTCAGTCTACATTTGCCTTGAGGTGTGTCTCTCGAGACTCTCTCGAGGTGTCGATTAGCCCCGCGAAACTGTTTAGGTGTTTTCTAAATCGGCCGGTCGTACAACGCTGCCATCCCGATTCCCGAAGATGGACTTTGAGGAGTATCGAATATGTGTAAAAGTTGCTTGAAAAATTCCCAGGTGGGCGCGCCGTCCTGATGTCCGGCGTGTGCCCTGGCAACGACCTTCCGTATCCGTTACAAGCTGGATTCGCGCCGAGCACGCTGGTGCTGAGAGGCTCAGGATAGATAGGCCAAGGGGCGGGGGGGAGTGGGGTCAAGCAAGCAAGGAAGCTTGACCCATGCTCAGCCCCGAGGTCAAGCTTGACCCCACCCCTCTTGCTTGACCCGGACCCTCTCAAGACCTAACGGGCGGTCAAGCTATAAGCTTCCGCTCGTCGCGCTTCGGTGGCGCGGGTCAACCAAGGTGGACGCGAAGCCCTGGCTGTCGAGCTGTCGAGCTGTCGAGGCTCCGTCGAGGCGCTGTCGAGGCGCTGTCGAGTCGACTGTCGAGGCGCTGTCGAG
>JWZX01002866.1:0-19776 GCA_001275005.1 Chrysochromulina tobinii
CTAAAGTGACTAAAGTAAGAGAACCTCACCACCGAAACGAGAAACGACAAACGGGGGTGGGGAAGCCGGCGGTAGCACTCTAAACATATTCTACATCCCATGTGGAAACACGCGAAATTGAGAATCGTCGCGCACCCAACCTTCCAAAGTTGGTTTCAAGTTCCAACACTCTACCGGTACCGGTAAACTCTCTATACTTTTCGACGCTTCACATCGATCATCGTCGGAACGTCGCGCCTCTCAGAGACGTGCCGCGACTCGCACGAGGTTGCCACTCTGTCTCATTGATTGGAGAGGACGCAGAACTCACGCTTGTTTGGCCGAGCGTGAGTAGGGGCTGCTAACAAGAGAGTGCGTTGAACAGCTGTTCTATCTCTCTATCATGGTTCTCATCCACCTTGACAAACTTGGTCTGGAACACAACAACATTGCTTGCGCCGCATCAGCTCTGAGGAGCAGCTCAGCTTCCTGTCGAGCTGCTGAGTCAGCACTACTGAGTTCCAGCGCAGCTTCCTTCCGAGCAGCCTCCCGTCTCCCCGCTCGGCAGTCCGTGGCCGTAGTACCATGGATGCCTCAATCCCAGTCTTTCTCTGCAATATGCACGTACGAGAAAGCCGTCGAGAACGATATCCGAATGGTGATGCGGGACCTCGCCACTTCCCCCAAAGAGCTGCCGCGCGTCGGAAGACTTGCTCCAAAGAAGAAACGCCCGCCATCATCGACAATCCTGACCCCCCGCATTCTTGGGATTATCAGCAACGGAGTTGCAAGTGGGCGACCCGGCACCCGTAGCCGCCGCACGGTGCTGGACCAGCTTTTCCGATCGTCACCCTCCATCCCCGAGGCATACGAGATGGCGACCCAAGTTGCCACGTCGCGCCCACCCAGCCCCGGCGAGCGATACCTCCGAGAGCGGCAGCTCCGAGTCAGCTCCGCTACGCTCTCGCAGCCGTATAGCTCCTCATGCGCATCGCCCTCGTTCCTCTCATCGCCCTCATCGCCTGCATTGACCTTGTCACCAGCGCTGTCAAGCGCATCGACGACCGCCGGCGCTGGTGCTAGCTCATCATCCTGCCTAAACCCCATGGTACAGATGCACCATGTACTTCCAGAGGTATAGCGTATGCGCGACCGCGACGGCCGACGCGCGTCCTAGACTCCTAGCTCCGTGGGTCTTTGAAAGACACCGTACACACTGTCAGTAGTCTTGTCTCGACTAATATTTATGCGAGAAGAAAAGTTTGCCGAAGTCCGCAAAAAGTGCACGCAAAAAGCACCCTCACATGCGTTCGATGTTGAAATTCCTCTTCGCGCTGCTGCTCACCCTGCTACAAGCGCCGTCAATAGAAGCCAAGAAGAAAAGGAAACGTAGCCGGCATTCCAAAACCGCTAGTGGCAGTTCCAGCTCGCTCTCCACGTACACGCCGGTGGCACTGGGGATTGGCGTGGGGAGTGAAGGCCGAGAGGCCACACTTGAGGTGCGTCTGCCACCTGCGACGAAGCGAATCTCCATAGAATCGCCCGTGCAGCTTATGAAACACGTGGGCCACGCGTGGGACACAGTCGTCGCACCACACCAGGCTGGTCTGTCCGATCCGCGTGCCGGCCCCGTGAGCGCCGAGCTCTCAGCGGACGAGGCGTGGCATCACTACCAGGCCGCCAAGCAGGGTGTCATCGACTCGGCGCGCTTCCTGGTGGCCTTTAGCGTGGTGCCTTCGCTCCAGCAGGGTGGCGGCGGTAGGCTGCACGCGGCCGCGGCGCGCGGGCTTCTCGACGAGGTTCGGGCACTCCTCGACGCCGATGAGCAGGCAGTCGACGCCAGGGCGGAGGACGGCATGACACCGCTGCACGCGGCAGCTTCCACCGGGCACGCTGCGATCGTCCGCATGCTTCTCAACGCGGGTGCTGATCCGCAGACCACGAGCCGATCTGGCGCCACCGCCCTACACGTGGCAAGCGCGATGGGTCACCTCGAGGCGACGCAAGAGCTGCTGGCGAGTGCTGCGACTCTCGTGGATGCGACGCACAAGTTTGCACAGTGCACTGCGCTTCATTTTGCGGCCGAGATGGGGCATGTCGGCGTGATACAAGCGCTGTGCACTGCCGGCGCCGACTCCAATGCGCGCAAGTCGACGGGCGGTACTCCGCTGCACACGGCTGCCGACTGCGACCAGCCACGTGCGGTACTCGCTCTCCTCTCGCCGCCGTGCAGAGCGAACCATTCAAAGCTGCTCAATGGCGATACGGCACCGCTGTACCTGGCGGCGCAGCGTGGCTTCACGCGCGCCGCGGCCGCGCTGCTCGATGCGGGAGCCGACGTGAACTTTGAGATGCCACGTGGCGGCTTCTCAACGGCCGTCTCGGTGCCTGGTGCAGCCGAGCCACTGCACGCTGGCGGCTTGTACTCAGCAAAGAACACGGAGCGAGCCAACGGCGCGACGGCGCTGCACGCGGCCGTCGAGAACGGGCACAGGGCGACCGTTGCGCTGCTGCTCGAGCGCGGAGCGAGGCAGCTCGCTTCCATGGAAGGCGTCACGCCGCTCGTGCTCGCTCTGCAGTATCGGCATCCAGACATTGCCCTCACGCTCGCGCGGGCGTCGCCGGCTCCCGATCTGAACGTGCGCACGCCGCAGGATGGCAGCACAGCTCTCTTTGTGGCCGCCGGTGCAGGGTACACGACCATCGTGCGCACACTACTCGCGCTCGGCGCGATCGTCGACCTGGCCAACAAGCACGGAGCGACGCCTCTCTCCCATGCTGCGTTGCGCGGCCAGCGAGGTGTGATCTCGCTGCTGCTCGAGGCGGGGGCTTCACCTCGGCTCGGGCCGCCGGAGGACGGGGGGGCGCTGCACGCGGCATTGCGGGGCGGCGTGCTGCGTGGGCGTGCGCTCGCTGCGGTGGTCGACGCTTTGTTGGCGCATGGGGCGGAGGCGCGTGCGAAGGATTCGCAAGGGAATGAGGCGCTGCTTGTCGCAGCGAGTTCAGGGGAGCTGGCCACTTGTGCGACCATACTCCACGCGGGCGCGAACGCCTCCGTCTCGTCCCCGGCACCTTGGGCCGTCACCGCTCTCATGCGCGCCGCCGCCAACGGCCACGTGAGCGTCGTCGAGCTGCTGCTCGCTTCCGGAGCGGAGGCCAACACACGAGCGGGCCCGAGGATGCACGGCGCCACCGCTCTCTACCTTGCAGCGCAGGGGACGCACTCCGCGGCGGTGGAGGCGCTGTTGCGGTCAGGGGCCGCGGTGGACGCCCCTGTCGACGAGGTACACACCACACCCCTCTTCGCCGCTGCGGAGCGCGGCAGTGCGCTGACCGTTCGGGTCCTGCTGCGCCACGGCGCAGACATGCGGCGGGCCAACTGGAATGGGCTGAATGCGGCGCACATGGCTGCCGTCCGAGGGCACGTGGAGGTTCTTGACGTGCTGGCACAGTATGAGTCGCACGGGGAGGAGTGCGCCGAGACAGCGTCGCCCTCAATAGAAGCTTCGCTGTCGGGGTGCCGCACGCCGCCGTGGGAGATGCGAACGCACGACGGCAGCACAGCACTCATTTTAGTTGCAGCAGGCGACGAAGGGCTTGGCGAGAATCCCTCGCGCCAGCTTGGAGCGCTTCGATGGCTGCTGGGCCGAGGAGTGGACGTGGAGGCTCGCCGCTCTGACGGCGCCACGGCGCTCGTGGTGGCCACGAAGGCCGGGCACGCAAGCGCTGTGCGCCTTTTGCTACGCGAGGCGGGTGCTGCCCACAGCGCAGTTGCCAACGACGCGCGCTCGCCGCTCCTCATTGCCACCGAGAGGGGTGACGCAGCTGTCATCCGCGAGCTGCTCGAGGTCGGAGCAGCACGTGACGCGAAGGCGCTCGACGCTGCTGTGGCGCGACGCGAGCCCGAGCTCCTCGCATTGCTCTCTGCGGCGGCTTATGGTGCGCACGAGCGCACCTGAGGGCGGCGTGTTCGTACACGTCGAACCTGAAACGCTACTCGTAGAAACCAGAATCTGTTCCCACGTCCACACACGACACGCACACGAGATTTTAGATTCGTTTCTTATACGTCGCACTATGTACGGCCGACTTCTAACCTCTAACGCGCTCCGCCGCGGCCCGCGCGGGCAGGTGGCCGCTTTACGTTACGTGACGACCATACACCTCAAGGTATCAGACCATCATGCCTCACGCCACGAGTTGCGGGCTCGCGAACCCGAGCATCTCCTTGCTACCTCCTCCCGCCTTGGCCTCTGTCTCAGCCTTGCTCTTGGCAGCTCTCTCCGCCTTCTTCTGTGCCAGCTTCGCCTTGAGGTCCTCCTTTCCCTCCGCCACGGACTTGGCTGACCGGCTGCTGGAGCACTCGAGAGACATCAAGATCAACTGGTCTCTCGCAGGCACCACCGCCGTCGCCTCAGCAGAAGCCTCCGCCGCCGCAGCCTCCGCCGCCTTCGCGGGCGCTGCCCGCAGCGCCTTGACGCTCTCCATCTCCTCAAAATGGTAATCGTAAGCCTCGCTCGGGATTGCAGTGCAATCGACGAGCACCAGAGGCACGAGCTTATCTCTAGCCATGGCGGCCTCGACCAGCTGCAGATCGCTCGGGCCAGGCGGCACGATGAGCTGCAGCACACAACCACCCGTCTGCAGAGCCCGGTCAAGCCCCACCTCGGCTGAGCGCCAATTGAGCAGCTTGCGCTCGAGCACCGCCTCGGGGTCGGTGAGCCCCCCCAAAAGGAAAGCATTATCCACGTTTGGGTTGAAGACGCGAACGCCCTCAACCTCCTCGAGGTAGCGCTGCAGGTTCTCGGCGGTGCGGGTCGGCTCGCAGGCCATGCGCACAAACGCCGGGTGTTTACGATCCAGCTGCGACGCGTCCTTGCGCGAGCGAGTGGATAGGACATGAACTACGGCCGCGTCCGCAAACCTGCGGTGCACCGCCTCGCTCTTGACCATCGCGCCGATCGGGTCGAGGCGTGCGTACACCATCCAGTGGCCCTTCTCGACCGCAAAATCAGCCGCGCACTGCCCAAACTTGTTGCGCACATCCTTATCGGCTCCCTTTTCCAGCAGTAGCTCGACCACATGCCTGTGGCCGTTCCGCGCAGCCTCGATGAGTGGCGTGCGGCCGAAGCGATTCGTGGCCTCCTTGTCGGCGGGCCGCACGGCGAGTGCCGATTTGACCGCCTCGAAGTCGCCCTTCTCCGCGGCCTTCAGAATATCGATCGCCACCCCTGCAGTGCTGCCCGCCGCCGTGGAAGCAGCACATCCTGTGCTAGCACCCTCGCCGCCCGCTTTGAGCTTCTCAATCTCTGCGGCCATTTCAGCCACCTGCGCCGTGAGTTTGGCCGCTTCCGTCATGAGAGCGACTACGTTTATCTTCTCGCCGCGCTCGCTCTGTCCAGGGAGCTCCGCCGATAGCTTCTCTCGCGCCGCCGTCGCCAACGCTGCTACCTCGCGCGCTCGTGGTGACGCCGCCGGGGCCTCCGGCTCAGGATTTGCGGCACGCACGCCCTTGGAGCGGAACGAGCGAAACGAGAGCATGCTCTAGGACGGACCTGTGACGAGAGCATGCTCTAGGACTTGAAACTTGTGACGAAACTGCTACAAGACAGATGAAATTGCTAAAAAACTGCAGAAAGTGCTACAAGTCCCTTTTTCCCCTTTTAAATTTCGGCTGTTGTGGGGGTCGACCACCAGGGGTCAAACCGCCCGCGATTGTCCACCAGCCAGCACCTGCCGTAGCACTGACGCACCCCTTCCGTTCGAGGCCACCGCGTCACGCGCTTCTCCTCTCCCCTCTACTCGCCACCACTTGGCGCCGTCTGGTTGCGTAGCATGGCTTGCAGGATCGCAAGGATTTGATCAGCGCCGCCATGGGGCGCGGCCGAGCGGGTTGCCGGGTAGGGCCGCGCCGTCGCGGGCGACTCCCGCTCCGTGAGCAGCAGCTGCTCGGCCCGTCGCAAGAGCTCGAGGTCGCCCGCCTGCGTGTGGCAGTTGAGCAGGTTGCGAAGCTGGCGAGTCCACAACTCAGCGAGAGGGACAGGCTGCGCGTGGTCGTTGGTCCAGGGCACGTTGTACGAGCGGACTATGAGCTTGCAGTGCTCGAGAGTGAGCAGCCGGCCACCGTGGAAGACGTCCACGAAGACGCGCTCCTCTCCCACCGCCTGTGGTCGAGTGGCCACGAGGAAGTGACCGGGTAATCCTATCATGTCGAGCTCAACCCCGACACGTGAACACACTGCCGCGAACAGGACCGAAAGGGAGATTGGGATGCCCATCCGAGTAGCGAGCACACGGTCGAGCAGCGAGTTGCCCACCGAGTAGTAGTCCTCCGTGTTGCCCCGGAAGCCATCCTCCTCGAAGAGCATCCGACTCAGTTCGGTGACCGCTGAGAGAGCCGTTACAGGTAGTGCAAGGCGAGCCCGGAGGCGCTGCGCGAGCGCTTCAAGCTCGGCGGTCACCTGCGCCGGGTGCGCGGGCACGGGCCGGAGGCATGGGGCGTGGGGTGGGGATCGGGAGGAGTCTGGGTGGAGTGGGTGGCACCGAGGGTATAAGCGGCGGAGCGAGAGCGAGCGCGCATGGCCAAGGCCTCGGGAGGAGGGAGCAAGGGCACAGCGACACGCAGCGCAGAGAGCTGGGGAAAGGGCGTGCGCGCGCCCACGCACATCGATGATTGTCTCCGGATGCAACAGCTGCTCACACGTGCGGTATAACTCGACCAGCAACATCGCACCCACCTCGACAGCCGGAGGCGAGGCCGCCGAACTGCCCGAGCGCGAGCTGGAGGCCTGCGCACTCGCCATGGCACGGCGCCACTTGCCGAGCACCACCGACTCATTGAGCGCCACCACGGCCTTTTTGGCCTCCTCGCGCACCGCCTGCTCGAGTCCTTCGGCCGGAGCTGCGCAGGTCAAGAGCCTTCCAGTAGCGATCGCCGCCACCCTGTCCTGCACCTCCTCGCCAAGGCACAGCAGCTCTTGCCACGCGGAGAATCGTGAGCGCTCATTGCACAGGGCGACGATGCAACGCTCCGCTTGCCGATCTTTGGCGTGACGACGTCCAAACTCACGACGCCAGCTGCTGGGCTCCACTGCAGGATGCTTCCAACGATCGCGGTACCGCCTCTCCCATTCGGCCTCGTCGGCGGCGACCGCATTCAGGCGACGACAAGTAGAGGACAGATTGACTACGTCGACGACGGATGCGAGCGTGAGCGTCGTGACTTGCGGCAGCAGGTCATCTGGCAACGACAGGAGCTCCATGTAGACTTCGTCCGCCATACTCTCAGCAGCGTCGTCCGGGTAGGCTTGACGACGCAGGTCTTGGAAAGATACCATGGACGTGGGTTCGTCAGATTCGTTCTTTCTGTCGTTTCAGATTTCACAGTAGTATCGACACGCATAAGTGTATTCTCTTGCGCAAAGCGGCCGTAAGTACAGAGGCCTGGGGCTGTTCGCGTTTGACAGTCGCTCCCTCCTCGTCCCCTCGTGCACGGACGCGTGAACGAGCTAGTACGACGACCACATGGTGGACGACGCTCGTTCCGCAATCGGAATCGCACACGAATCGTTTACAATTAGTTTTGTGGCGTCGCGTTCTTGTTCATCTTAGTCTCGAGTACTTGATAAATTACTCGTGTATCGAGGATGCCCCACAAGTTCAACAACCCCCATGCAAGATGCAACATGCACAGACGAGGTGCACATAAATACGGGAGGGAGAGGGGCGTACAACGTCCCTCCACTCCGTCTGGGCCCACACGCGCACCACACAAGCATATGCAAAGGGGTGCGAGGCGTACACCGCGTACCCCCGTCCCTCCACTGGGCCACGCAAAGACCGCGCGCCGCTCTTTTATCAGTCACCGCATCGATCCCCGCACACTTCACAAGTCCAGTTGCGCTGCAACGCAGCAACGGTAACGGCATCACGCCTCGCGAGCTGCCACCCCCGGGGCACCCGCCCCCCAGACACGCCGCTCACCAAAAACGGGTGCGACCGTGCAGTCCGACTTGCACGCAGTCGGCCAGCTGGCCGTTACTCTACCGTTACTCCTCCTCCTCCTCGTCGACGTATTCCTCCTCCTCCTCATACTCCTCCTCCTCCTCCACCACCACTGCTTCCTTTGAGGACCTTTTCGAGACAGACTCGTGGGCTCCCTGAGAGGAAGACATGGTACCGCCCCCCGTCGCCGCAGCGATAACGTCCTCCTCATCCGCCTTCCCAAGCAGATTCTGCATGAAGGCATCCACCTTGGCGCCCGCCCCCAGGGGCGCCACATTCCGATACTTATCGTAGCCGCAACGCGCGATCAAAGCAGGCAACTCCTCGGGGGTGATGCCCGACGACGGTGTAGCCGCCGATGCGTAAAAGGCAGCCTTGACTTGAGGTTCGGTCAAGCGCACCTGGTGGCCGTGGACCTTGACATTCGAGATGAGCAGCTTCGCCTCGAGGGCCTTTATCCACTGGTCGATCTCGAGGAAATCTCGACCCTCCGAATACATCTCAAACATCTCCTGAATGGCCTCCGCGCTGTTCGACAGCGCACCCTGCACCTCTGATAGCGTCAGAATCTTGTCCGCAAAGCGCTGCGAGTAATCCTCGTCGCGAGCATTCGGAATCACCTGCTCGCTGAGCATCCTGATGAGGCAGTCGGGCAGCGGCACCGTGGCGAACTGGTCCGCATTTTTCTGATCCTTGCCCTTGCGCATGCCGTACTGCGGGTTGGCGCGGAAGAAGGAGATGCGCACGAGCATCGTGAGGAACTCATGCAGCTCGAGGACGTCGTCATTCGAGCCCGCGTTGGCCTTCGTGAATTGGCCCACCATGGTGTCGAACCCGTACTTGTCGGTGATCAGGTTGGCCTCGATGACGAAATCGTGGAACTCCTCCATGTCCATGTCGGTCGCGGACCCGAGCAATGACGAAGCCGAGTACGCCCGGAAGATGGACGCAAGAGCCACACGCTTGTCATGAAGCACAGCGTGGACCTGCTTCTCCCATAATGGGAATCCAGGCAGAGTCGACAGATTCAGCTTGCGCCACAGCGCCACCCACGCCGCATCTCCCTGCGGCTCGTAGCGCTCGGCGTGGATGTACGTCGCCTTCTTGATCACCTGCTCCTCGTTGAGGTCGCCAAGAATGTTGGCGATCATCGCCGCCACCTTGCCTCCGGTCGTGATCTCGTTGATCGGACGGTACTTGTCGACGCCGCAGCGCGCGATGCACTCGAGCAGCTCCTCAAAGTCCAGTGACACGTCTTCTCCACCGCCCACCTCCTTCTGCCCATTGACAAACGCCGCCTTGGCCTGCGGCACCGACAGGCGGCATTTGAACTCAGTGCCCACGCGGTCATCGCCCACGATGTCCGAGCCCTGCATGCACGTGAACGTCCCAATGACGTTGAGCTTCTCGAGCGCACCAATCCACTGCGACATGCCCACCTTCTGGTTGTCGTCGAGCGGAATCGAGGCGTACCATGCCTGGAGCCGAGGGCGCGCTTCGTTGAGCGCCTGCACCACCTCGGGCATCTGCATCGTCTTGACGCGGAACTCGGCCGCGTCGTCGCGGTGCGCCTTGAGCAGGATGCACTCGCGCAGCGTCTGCTCCAGGCACTGCGGAACAGGCAGCAAGGATTCCTGATGCTCCATAGTCAACTCTCCGAATTCGGGGTTGAGCCGGTAAAACGAAACACGCGTGACGACGTTCAGGAACTCGTAGAGGACGAGCTCCGCGTTGGCCGCAGGTCCAGCCAAACCCTTGCCGCTCTTGTCGGCGCGCGAAAACTGCTCTTTCATCTGTTCGAAGGTGTAGGTCGCCGCGGCGGCGCCCTTGGCCACCTGCAGCCGTGTCTCCAGGCCGACATCGACCACTAAGTCGTGGAACTCCTCGATGTCCATAGTCTTCGAGGATTCGTCACTCGCGGCCTCGCCGACCGACTTACAGTAGGCCCGAAAGATGGAGGCGAGCTCGCGAAAGTTGGTGTGCAGCAGGTCGTGCACCTCCGCCTCCCAAAGCGGGAAGCCGTACAGGCCCTGCAGGTCGAGCCGCTTGAACTCGCTGAGGAAGGCCGCGTGCTCTTCGGGCGACTCGTCCTTCAATGGCACCGAATCAGAGATGTCGTACCGCACGGCGCGGATGTACGTCGCCTCGCGCATGCAGTCCTCCTCCGACTTCTCGCCGAAAAAGTTTTGAAGGAAGGCCTTGACCTTTGCAGCGGGATCCATTTGCTTAATCGACTGGTACTTAGCATTCGCAATGCGCGCGAGGCACTCGAGCCACTCGTCGAAATCAAGCACCGATTGCTCGCTCGTTGCGTCGGCCTGCGCCACACCGAGCTGCTCGGCGCTCTGCGAGTCCATGAAGGCGGCCTTGCACGTGGGGATCGAGAGGCGGCACCTGACGACGCCCTTGGTCGACTCATCGCCGGTGATCTCGGACATCTGCTCCACTTCCCACTCCCCCACGATGTCCTGCCGGTCGAGCACGCGAAGCCACTCCTGGAAGCCAATCTTGTCCGACACGGCCATGCCCTTCTGATCGGAGTCGTCGAGAACCTTCTTGTCGTACCACTCCTTGAGCTTCGGCTTGTACACGTCGAGCACTGCAATCATCTTGGGATCTTGCATCTCCTTGCTGCGGAAGGCCGCCGAGTTCTCACGCTTGGCGCGGGGCAAGATGACCTCATTGAGCATGTTGGAGAGCGCGAACGCCACCGGAACGACCTCTTCCTTGTCCATCTTGCCGTCATTATCCTTGTCTTTCCACAGCCCGAAGTCTGGGTTGGCGCGCCAGAAGGCGATGCGCACGAGCATGTTGAGGAACTCGTACAGCACGAGCTCCGCGTCCTTCTTGGCCTCCTCGCCGTTCGACTTGCCAGCGAGCTTCTTCTCGGGCTTCTTCTTCCACTCGGGCACGTCATTCATCTTCGACTGAGGGTCGCGCTTATCGTCCTGCCGCTGCGCGCGCACTTGCGCCACATTCGTCGCGTTCGCCTTGATGAACTGGTTCTGCATCATCTCGAACTTGTACTTCTTCGTCTCGAGGCCGACGTCGACGACGAAGTCGTGGAACTCATCCATCGACATCTCCATCGCGTCCTCGGCGCTGTCCTCCGAGATGGAGCGCGTGTACGCGAGGAAGATGAGCTGCAGCTCCTTGAAGAGGGGGTGCAGAAGGTCGTGCACCTCCTTCTCCCACGTGGGCCAAAGATGCACATCCATGATCGTCATGCGGTCCCAGCACGCGAGCCACTTTTCGAGGTCCTTTTGGGACTCGCCCTTGATGGCGCGTGTATCGCGCGCCGAGTCGTACCGAACGACGTGGATGTACGTCGCCTCGATGACAACCTCTTCGGCCGTCTTCTCGTTGAGCAGATTCTGAATGAAGCCCTTGACCGCCTGCGCAGGCGAGACCTCCTTCACTGCACGATACTTGTCGATCCCGAGGCGGGCACAGCACTCGAGGAATTCGTCAAAGTCCAAAACGGCCATCGCGTCGTTGCCGTTGCTCTGGCCAACTCCGAGCGAGTCCGACGGCTGCGAATCCATAAAGGCCATCTTCACCTGCGCCATCGAGAGGCGCCACGTGTACTTGGTCTTGCACGCGGGGTCGCCCGTAACGTCCGACTGGCGGTAGCACTCCCACGTGCCAACGAGGTCCTGCTCGCAGTGCGGGCCCGGGTCGGCGCAGATGGAGAGCCACTGCGCCATCTGGAGCTTGCTGGACACGTCGTTGACTTCGGCATTCATGGCCGTCGTCTGCTTCGTGTCGTCCGCGCAGGTCTTCTTATACCATTCGTCGAGCTTGGGCCGGTAGTCGTCAAGGACCTTGAGCACGGACATCTCGGACATGATTTTCTCACGGAAGATGGCCGACGTGTCCTTGCGCGCCCTCGGCAGAATCTCGTCCTCGAGCATCGTGCGCAGGCAGCCCGGCAGGTGCTTGACTGGCTTCTGGTCGCCAAAGTTGCCGAAGGTCGGGTTGGCGCGCTGGAAGGCGATGCGCACGAGCAGATTCATGAACTCGTACAGCACGAGTTCCGCGTCCTTTTTGGCCTCCTTGCCGTCGTTCGTCCCCTTGACCTTACCCACGACCTTGGTGGTGCGCCCAGTGGCGAGGGTGTCACCCTTGCCGACGAGGTGGTCCATCTTGGTTTCTGCGGAGCGGCGACCCTCGGAGTGCTGGTCGCGGACTGCCGCGCTGTTGGTCGCGTTCGCCTTGATGAACATGTTGGTCATCAAGTCGAAGCTCACATGCTTCGTCTCGAGGCCGCACTCAACGACGAAGTCGTGGAACTCGGACATCTCCATCTCCATCGCGTCCTCAGCCGTGTCGGAGCCGAGCAGCGAGCGGCAGTAGGCGAGGAAGATGAGGGTGAGCTCATTGAAGTGCTTCTGGAGCAGGTCGTGCACACCCTTTTCCCACAGCGGGAAGTAGTAGATGTCTGAGATCTCGAGCCGCTGCCACACCTCGAGCCACTTCTTGTGCTCCTTGAGCGTCTGGTCAGAGAGAGGCTGCGAGTAGCGCTTCCACTGGTAGCGCTGCGCCTTGATCAGCGTGGCCTTGTTCAGGCACTCCTCCGTGTTCTCCGTGCCGAGCAGGTTCTTGACGAAGTTGATGATCTGCGCGGCCGGAGACATCTGCTTGATCGGCGCATACTTTTCGAGCGCGCAGCGTGCGATGCATTCCTTGAACTCGTCAAACTCGAGCGTGGTCGATGCGCTATCCGCGGTCTGCTGGCCAACCCCAAGCTGGTCCGGATTCTGGGAGTCGATGAAGGCAAATTTGGCTTGCGGCATCGAGAGAGACACTTTGAAGATGTTGCGACAGCGCTCGTCGCCCGTGATCTCGGAGTCCTGGTAGATCTGCCACGAGCCCACCTGCTTTGGCGGCGTGAAGCCCGGCTGCGGCTCGTTGTTCGACTGCATCTGGCCCCACCCCTTCTTGAGAAGTTCTTGCCACTGATCGAACTTCATCTTGCGCCCCTTGCCCTGCAGGAACATGGACTGCGTGTGCACCTCGAACCACACCTTGAGGCTTGCCTCGCAAGAGTCAAGGGCCTCCTGCATGGACTTGTCGTTCTTGAGCTTCTCCTTGAAGATGGCCGAGTCGTCGCGCTTGGCGTTGGGCAGCACGACCTCCTGGAGCATCTGCACGAGGCAGTCGGGCAGTGGGATGAGCTTCGTAGCGAGCTTGTGGATGCCGTGGTACGGGTTGGCGCGCCAGAAGGAGATGCGGATGAGCACCTCGACGAACTCGTACAGCACGAGCTCCGCGTCCATCTCCGTGTCCTTCTGGGAGGCGGCCGATTTGGTCTTTGTGGCCACGACCAGCGCCTTCGAGGTCGAGCCGGCCCCAACCTCCTTGGCGGCCGCCGTGCCCTGCTCGGCCTTGCGCTGGAAGTGAGCCTCATTCGAATTGGTTGCATTGGCCTTCTTGAACATGTTCATCATGACGTCGAAGCGCAGGTGCTGGGTCTCGAGGCTCACGTCCTTGACGAAGTCCTTGAACTCGCTCATGGTCATCTCCACCGCGTCCTCAGCTGTGGTCGAGCCTCCGATCGACTTGGCGTAGTGTGCAAAGATGTTGGTCAGGTCGGGGAAGACCGCCTGCATGACCTCGAATACATCCTTCTCCCAGAGCGGGAAGTAGTGCAGGTCGGCGATCGAGATGTTCTGCCAGCAATCGATCCATTTGCGGTGGGCAGCGAGGGATTGGCCGTTGAGCGGCTTGGCCAGCTTCCAGTCGAAGCGCTCCGCGTGGATGTACGTGGCATCACGGATGACAGCCTCGTCCGTCTTCTCACCAAGAATGTTCTGGAAGACGCCGCGCACGCCGTCGGCGAGCGACATAAGCTTGATCTCGCCGTACTTGTCGCGCGCACAGCGGCAGAGGCACTCGAGGAATTCCTCAAAGTCGAGCGTCGCCATCGCGTCATCCTCCGTCGCGTCGCCAGCGCTCATCTGCTCGAGCGACTGCGAGTTGAGGAACGCGAACTTGGCCTCGAGGGTCGAGAGGCGGCACGTGAACTTCTCCCTGCACCGCTCGTCGCCCGTGATGTCGGACTCGCGCGAAACGGTGCAGTCGCCCACGAAGGCGCCCTCGCCGAGACCACCACCCTCCTTGCCGCTGCCCGTCGTCCGCGCCTTCTCCATGTGCTTGGAGCCTTTGGTCTTCGAGAAGTGCAGGTAGCCGCGGCAAACGTCCATCCAGGTCTCCATCGAGAGCTTGTTGTCCGTCTTGCCCTTGAGAGCCGTGAGCTGGTTGACCTCGTTGTAATAGAAGACGAGCCGCTCGCGGTACTCTTCGACGGCCGCCTGCACCTCAGCATTCGATAACAACTCCTCGCGGAAGAGCGAAGACTGATCCTGCTTGGCGTTCGGGATGACGACCTCCTCGAGCATCTTGCGCAAGCAGCTGGGCAGCTCAACCAGCTTTGAAATGTTGTCGTACTGCCCATGCTTCGGATTGGCGCGCATGAAGGAGATGCGCACGAGGCAGCCGAGAAACTCGGAGAGCGTCAGCCGATTGTCAGGCTTCGCAGGCTTCTTCGCCTCGACGCCCTCGCGCTTAGTTTTGCCTTTCTCCTCCTTAGGCAGTGGAATCGGCGCGTCTGGGAACGCGCCTTTCTTGGGCGAGATCGGCCTATTGACCGCTTGCTTGTCGGCAGTCACCTCCTGCTCGGCCACAACGGTCGCGTTGCGCCTTTCCCGCATCCGTTGCTCGAATGCCTCCATCGTGTTCGTTGCATTCGCCTTCGCAAAGATAACCGACATGGTCGTAAAGTTGATCATGCGCGTCTCGAGCTTGGCGTCCTTGACGAAATCGTGGAACTCCTCGAGCTCAATCTCTAGCGCATCCGCCACGGAATCTACCCCCGAGACGCCCTTGGAGTAGTGCGAGAAGATGCGCATGAGCGCGGAGAAGTGCTGCTGCAGCGTGTCGTGCACGCCCTTCTCCCAGAGCGGGAAGTGGTGCACATCGATAAGCGTCACCTGCGACCAGCACTTGAGCCAGAGCTTGTGCTGCGCGGGCGAGAAGCCGGGGAGCATCTTGGTCTGCTTCTGCCAGTCGTACCGGTCCGCCTTGATCACGGTCGCCTCCCACATGCACATCTCGGGCGTCTTCTCAGAGAGCAGGTTACGCAAGAAGGAGCGAGTTGCATCCGCCATCGTCATCGCCTTGCGGTCGTGCGAAGGCAAGAACGTTTTCATCAGATGCTCGTACATATTGACCGCGCAGCGCGCGATGCACTCGCCCAGCTCAGTAAAGTCAAGCGTGGCGACCGCCGATGAATCGGCGTCGACGTCGCCCGCCTCCACCTGCTCGATAGTTTGCGAGCGCAAAAAGTTCCAGCGGCACTGCGGGATCGACAGCGCCGCCTTGAATGTGATCTGGTTCTTGCGTGAGGTGCGCTCGTCGCCTGTGATCTGCGACTCCTGCTGAACCGACCACTCTCCCACCATCTTGGGGCAAGGCGGCTTCTTGCCCGACTCTTTTTGTTCGGAATCGGGGCCGTCCATGAGGGCAACCCACAGCGAGTAGGTCATCTGCGGGTTGGGGTTTTGAGTCGTACGCTCCTTGCGCAAGATGGGCCGCAGCCAATTCTGCAGCTTCTCGCGATACTCGCCGAGCACCGCCTGCGTCGACGCATCGGACGCAAGCACCTTCTTGAACTCGCCCGAGGTGTCGCGCTTCGCCTTGGGCAGGATGCACTCCTCGAGCAGGATCTGAGTCGACTCGGGCACCGGCGTGAGGTCCTTCTTGTTGTACTTGGAGCCCCACTGCGGGTTGGCGCGCCAGAAGGCCACGCGCACGAGCAGATTGATGAACTCGAAGAGGTTGAGCTGCGCGTCCACGGCGGCCGCCTTTTGCGCCTTTCGTGAGGTCGCTGCTTCCACCTTGGGCGTCTTCGGCGGCTTCAGCTTGTTTCGGTCGGAGCTGCCAGAGTTGGCGATCGCCGTCTGCGCATTCGCGGATGTGAAGTGGCGCGTCACCTCGTCGACCTTGAACTCCTTTGTGCAAAGGTCGGTGTCCTTGGCAATGGTCAGAAACTCCATCAAGCCGACCCTGGTGGCAGAGCCGATCGACTCCGAGCCGGCAATCGACGAGCCGCAATAATGCAGGAAGATGGATTGCAGCTCGGGGAAGGAGGCCTGCAACACATCATGCAACTGCGTCTCCCACAGCGGGAAGCCGTGCAGATCCTTGAAAGTCATATTCTTCCAGCACACGAGCCAGTTCCTGCGCTGCGCCTCCTTAACCTTCTCGTCGAAATCGGCCGCGCCGTCCGCATTCGCCTCCGAGGCCACCGCCTCCGTTATGACCTCCATCTCCGTCGCCTGCCCGAGCACATTCTGCAGCATCGCGCGCACGCGCGAAGCAAACGACATCTGCAGAATCGCCGAGTATTTTTTTTCGCCGCAGCGCGCCAGAGCCTCGAGCATGGAGGGCAGGTCATACACTGGCTGACCGACCGCCAGCAACTTGGGATCCTGCGTCGACAGGAAAGCGTGACGCGCCTGGAGAATGGTCAGCTCGGATTTGTGTGTCACCTGCAGCCCCATCGCATCTGTCACTTCAATCGACTTGGTGCCTAGGCATCCCTTCTCGTTCAGGAAATTGGTGAACTGGGTGTACATGTCAGTCTTGGTCGCCTTTGACTTCTCGCTGAGCTTTTCGAGCCACTCCTTAATCTTATCCGAATAGCTCTCCACAACACCTTGCGCCTCGACGTCCGATTTGAGCGCAGTACGGAACTCGATGTTTGTGCCCTTGTCCATGCGCGGCAGAAACTCGTTCATGATCATCTGGACGCATTGGATGACCGGCACCGTCTCCTCTTTCTTCCCCGCTGACTCCTTGGCAAAGACGTACCGCGGGTTGTCACGGCAAAAGGCCAGCGTGACGAGCAGCGTGAGAAAGTTCTCCATCCCCAGATCCACCGTCTCTGGGTTCGGAATGGCCTTGCCGCCACCAACACCACCACCGCCCTTTGGCGAGCATTGCGCGAAGAGGCGTGACATTGCATCAAAGTCAAAGACCTTGAGCTCGAGGTTTGCATCCTTGACAAGTTTGCGGAAGCCGGCGAGCTTCAGGCGCGTCGCCGCCGTGATCGTTGCACACTCGGATCCAAGTTTGCAGTATTGGACGAACACAGCAACGAGCTGTTCGTATTTATCCTTCAGTGTCGCCATGACCTCTTCTGTTGGGCAGTGTGGCAAGCCGTCAAGGTTGACGGCTTTGAGCACCTCCTCCATATTGGTAGGTGGAATGTAGGTAGAAGCACTAACCGAATCGACCTCAGGTTGAGGAGGGCCTTCGTCTGCGCCATCCTTCCCCTTACCTTTGGCACCTTTGGCAGCTACGGCTGCCTTGGGAGCCATGACGGACCAAACTCTCCACGAGTCCTGCTCGACACTTTTTGGGCACGGAGAAGATTCTAGCCCCAAAAACGAAACTTTTTAATAACACACTCTGACACAAATTAATTCACAACGACGGGGGGTCCGAGTTTCTGCTCGGTGGACCTCCCAAACGGCACAGTACTGTAGGTGTGAATCCCCAGCGGGCCTACCCGGTAGGCAGGGCCGATGCGTTCATCGCAATGTAGGTCGCTGCTCTTGGCGCTTCATGTACATATGTGCCTCGTCACGCAGACGAACGGATTCCGCCTGCCCACGGTGGCTATGGCGCTCGAGCGCATGCACGCGGCGGGCCCAGCAGCCAGCGTCGCGTCGCCTCGCGGTGTGCGAATTCTCGTGCTCGAACCGGGAGAGCCCGGCTACAAGCGACAGCGTTTAAAGAACTTTTGGGGCAACCTGTTTCGCAGGAAGAAGGCACAGTCACAATCGAACTCCAGCAGCGGCACAGCAGCAAAATTAGATCAGATTAAGAAGCAATTAGATCGAATGCCAACAGCAGCTCAAGTGCCTCCACTGCCGCCAGCAGCAGCGAAATACCCTTCGCCGCCAGCAGCAGCGAAGGCGCCTCCGCCACCGCCACCATCACCAGCAAAGCCACCTCCTCCGCCGTCGCCAACGCCGACAAAACTGCCTCGGCCACCACCATCGCCGTCGCCACCTGCGCCTCCGCAAGCGCCCCTGCTGCTGGAGCTCGAATTCCGTGATAAGGACGGTGACGTGATCAAGCTGCGCCGTTGCGGTGGTTCCGTGGTGGACTACATGGTAAACGGCGAGTTGAAAATTAAAGACGCGGTGCTCGAGACTGGGCCTGGACCGGAGCCTTGGATCAAGCTGAGCGGTATCGACCGGCTCGACTGGAAGTTCAAACTGTCACGTGGCTCCTTCAAAGACATCATCATTGATCTGACCGTTCCTTCGGACCCAACGGACGCTGCTAAGGCGCTCACCCTGCTAGACTGAAGGGTGGGATTATAATGAAGTGGATAACATCCGCAACGCACTGGCACGAGGACAGATTAGGAGACATATTGAAAGCATGAGAAAACTTGTCGCGGTGACAGCCTGACAGAACGTTGTTCTCACGTTTGTAAATTATGTAAAGAGATGCGCATAAATTCATACAGCGGAGATCTATATATATATGCGAGTGAGGGTGGGCATGTCCTGGCCCAAGTCAGTAGTCACATGATGCCCCCTTGGAAGCAACAAAACCCTTGACAAATCATCTTCGATTTTTGAGATGTTGACCCGCTTTACGTATTGCGATTACGTTTGCAAACATGACTGCAATTTTCTTTTCCAGCCCACGTTGACGCTTGCGAAGGCTCATTGTGTGAATGTCACGCGAATGCGTGTGAATGTTGCCACGTGAGCAGCCTTGGGCGCAGAAAGGTGCAGGGGCCTGTGCGATCGTGCGTCGTCGCTCGCACAAGCGCGCGCGGATGGCGGACGTCGCGAGCCTTTTTGGCGGTGATGCGGCCGACGACACGGCGAGCCTCTTCGGTGGCGCCGCCCCAGGCTATGATCCATACGGCCAGCCCGCCGCGGCCGCGGCGCCACTAGGCTCTCCCTGGACCACTGGCTTCACTCCAGAGGGCTTTCAATACTGGTTCAACGAGAGCACTGGCGAATCGTCGTGGTACCCGCCTGCTGATATGCCACCGGATACCGTCAGCGGTGCCGCGCAGGTGCCATCGGCCACCGATCAGTCCATCTACTCGTCAGCGCCATCAGACACATATGGGTACGGGCAGCAGGCAGGCGCAGCAGACGGCAGCGAGTTCTTCAACGCAACTCCTGCGGCCACTGATGGCAGCGACTTCTTCAACGCACCGCCTGCGGCTACCGACGGAAGCGACTTTTTCGGTACGGCGTCTGCTCTGTCGGTGGCGAGCGACCTCTTTGGTGCGGCGCCACCAGGCGCACTGCCCGTGGCTGCCGACCTCTTCGGAGCCGCTGCTTCGCAGCCTGCGGTACCGGCCACGCTCTTCGGTGCGCCTCCCTCGGGGCCGGACGTCCTCGCCCTATACCCGGCGGCGTCCGATCTTTTTGGTGCGTCGGCGGCCGCACCTGCCGTTCCTGCGGACCTCTTCACGGCACCTCCACCACCAGAACGCGCGCCCGCAACCGCGCCGGCGCCGGCCGCAGTGCAACAAGCTGCAGCGGCACAGCAAGCTGCGGCGGAGGCGGCAAAGGCGGAGGCGGCAAGGCTGGCAGCGGCGGAGGCGGCCAGGTTGGAGATGGAGGCTCAGATGCGGGCTGAGGAGGAGGCGTGGGCGGCGGAGGCGGCCGCGGCAGAGGCGGCCGCGGCGGAGGCGGCGGAGGCGGCCGCGACGGAGGCGGCCGCGGCGGAGGCGGCCGCGGCGGAGGC
>JWZX01002867.1:0-38411 GCA_001275005.1 Chrysochromulina tobinii
CGGCGGCGGCGGCGGCGGCGGCGGCGGCGGCGGCGGCGGCGACGACGACGAAGGCGGCGCGACGGCTGGTGAACGTGGCGGTCCGGCTGCGGGCGGCGGTGCGAAGACGCTTGGCAGCGGCACGACAACGGTCGGAGCTGCAATCGGCAGCCGAAGCAACAACGGTCGGCCGCCAAGAGCTAGTGCTTCATCGAGCAGCCCCTCGGCGCTGTCCAACTTCTGGCTGAGGCCCAACGCAACTTTCGAGGGAGCTCCGCACAGCTCCGGTAACGTGCGCTCGATTGCATCGAGCAAACGACGCAAGCTCTTGATCTTGAGCGACGCTTGCGCAAGAGGTAGCAGCCGCTCAACATTCGCCCGGCCGCAGATCTCAACCATCCTCTCACAGACCGTGTTGCCATCAACGCTGCCAGAACGCAGCGCCCGAACGATCAGGTCGAGAGACCGCACACCGAGTCCGTCGAGAGTGATAGTCTTGCATTCGATGTTGTGCTGCAAAAGCGTGTAGAGAGCCTCGACGAGCTCGCCGCAGATGGACATGGTGCCCCTGCTTTAAGCAAGGAGAGTGCTGCTGCTGATGTGAAACACACGCAACACGAGGGCCTCTATCGCAAGGAGAGATTGGTTACAGGAAAAGACGGCGCGTAGAGCGGTAATGGTCAATTCACAGAACGTCGCTGTCCGTGATGGAGGCCCCTAGCGGCGTCGAACTCTCGTCTTTGCTGCCGCCGCCGCCCTCCGCCGCGTCGACCCACGCAAATCCCAAGATGCTGGCCACGGGCGCTGCACTGCTCCGGCAGATGCAAGAGGCGCACGCGGTAGCTCCGGCTGCGGCGCCCGCCCATCGCGCAGATCCCAAGATGCTGGCCACGGGCGCGGCCCTGCTCAAGCAAATGCAGGAGGCGCACGCGGCAGCTTCGGCTCCAGCGGCCTCCTCGGCCTCGACCGAGCCCTGCGGCCGGCCTCTCATCCGCTTGGTCGCCGCGAAGGCGCGGCATCTCGAGCAGTGCGCGGTCTGCTGTGCCGCCGCCGAGGACAAGGGTGCAGGCAGCGACAGGGCCAACGTGCTCGAACGGCTGCAACGGATCCTGTACTCGTTTGGCGACGCGCCGACACCGCCGCGTGCGAGCGCACGCCTCGCTCTCGAGTTCGTGCTCGCCTGGCAACTTGCCGCCGCGCGCTCCGCATGGTTTGGAGGCGCCGTCCGCGCGGGCCGCCTGTCACTGCCAGCGCTGCAGGTAGCCTTCCCTGTGGAATGGCGGGAGTACGAGCTCGTTGAGCACGGGCGTCGGGTGAGCGATGCGTCGTTGGAGGATGGCGCGCCAGCAGCCGAGCCCCTCGAGCCCCTCGAACTACCGGCGGACCAGGCCACGTTAACGGCCACCGCAACTTCGACGGCGGCGGCGGGCGGCGGCGGCGGCGGCGTCGGCGTGGCGGCTGGTGACGGTCCCAGCGCACTGCGCGCATCGGATAGGATGTCCGGCGTCGTCCCGGGCGCCGGCGCGTCGCCGAGCACCATCGAGCAGCGCCGCCGCTTTGCGGACGAGCGCACGCGGGCGATGAGCCTCGACGAGTGCGCGCTGAGTGCCGCCGAGTGCAGATGAGGACCTCTTGATTGCCTATGGCCGAGTGCAGATGAGGACCTCTTGATTGCCTATGGCCGAGTGCAGATGAGGACCTCTTGATTGCCTATGGTGGCCATCCAAGTGCCTCTTGATGGGCACTCTAATTAGCACTGGCGGCATCGACGTGCCACCTTTCTCTGGTCCCGGAGTATCCTTGACGAAACACTGACGACCACCCTTCGCGGCCTTTCTCAGGTACACTGAGTTCACGGCTCATCGAGAGACCGGCCTGAGCAACGGCGCGTTCCTTCGGTTGAGCGCCCGTCACCTGTCAGAATTCGTCACCGACTGGGCGGGGTACGAGCAGCGCACGAACAACCGCGATTTGCCATCGAAGCACGGAGGGTGCCCGCATAGGAGGGCGGTGCTCTTCTTCCTCAAGCTCAGCCTGTGCCGCGTCGCGGACCTCGTCGAGCGAGCGAACCAACTCGCTCACGATGGCGCGCTCTGCCGCACAGACGCACCGCTCCCGATAGGAGCTTATGAGAGGGCGGCGCGAGAGCTCCTCAGCGAGGCGGAGGCGACGATGGTGGCGCTGCCGACGGCGCCGGTTGTGGCAGCGCCCACGAGGGCGACGCACCTACCGGTAGCGCTGCCGCCTCTCACCGCCGGGCCGCCTCCGGTCTTCTTGCCAACGAAGAAACGGGCGTACTCTGTGAGGGCCGAGGCGCCGCAGGTCGTGGGCGAGATACGATCGGAGTTGGATGAGTTGGGCCTCACGGTGCTCGGCTCTCACGGTCAGGAACCAGGAGCGCGCAGCAGCCGCCGGCTTTTGTAGGACTCGACCCTCACCCGGTCCCGACCGGCAACCACCTGCGCCGCGTGGCGGACGGCTCGGCGCGCCGAACGTGCCGATGGTCGATAACCGGCCGCGGGGGCGCGTCCGAGAATCGCTGACTGTTTTTATTGATTTATTCTAGAGTTTGAGGGCGGGCGGCGGCGCATGCTATTCGAATTGACGTGACGTAACTATACAGCGGCGAATACACACCCGGACTACGTCTACGAGGCTTGCGTCCACATCCACTTGAGCAAGCGCCATTCAGCTCCGCCACTCACTTCCACTGCCATGGATCCTTTTGGCGCTCGCGGTCCTCACGATCGATCTGGAGGCCTTTGAGCAACCGCTCTCGCTCCACCGCAGCATCCGCCGCCGCATCCGCCCCATTCTGCCTCGATACCTCCTTGAGCTTGGCGAGCTTTTGCGCCGCCGCCGTATTCTCCTGCTGGCGCGCCTCCTCCTTGGCTTTATAGTCCATCTCAAAGCGGTGCTTCACGACGGCCTTGAGGATGGCCTTCGCCTCGACGAGCGGTGCGCTCAGGGGGTCGGCAAGCACGAAGGTGGCATCCTCGGTGCCCTCGCCCTCCTCCACGAAGCCAGCAGCCTTGAGCAGCCGCACGGCACCCTTGGCGTTCGACAGCTTCTCCTGGAAAGCCTTGGCGCCGCGGCGGATGCGGCGATACTTGTCCTCGCCTGGATGCTGCACGACGTTCTTCAGGATCGCGTACAGCGTCTCTGTCGCGAGCTGGAAGACGGCGGAGTCGTTGAGCAGCAGGATACGGCACGCCTCCTCGAGCGCGGCGGTGTGCGCGGAGGTGCCCGCAGTGGGTGGCGGCGGCGGCGGCGGCATTTTTGCGCGACTCCTTGGGTCGTGGTTGGTGTTGGCCGCCCGCCTTGCGCGTTCCTATGCGGGGCGAAGGCGTCTTGCGGCCGCCGCGAGCGCTTGTGCCGTTTGTTACCGGTAAGCTCCAGTTTGCAAGCGCGCGGGTCTCGAAAGTGATCCTCCGTCAAGTCAAGTCATCCCACCTCACGCGAGGAAGAAAAAGAATGTGCATGCCACACGCCCAGATAACAGTGCCCTGCCAGGCGCGGCGCGCGCCTGTGCGAGAGGCCTCACGAGACAGACCCAACAGCCCACATGGCAAGGTCCAAGGAGAGCTTATCTCGGCGCGAGATCCCTGGAGGAACACCCCAAGTCGGGCGAGCTGCGCGGCAGTGCGCGCCGTACGCTCGCTCGCTCACTCCCCGAACTCAGTTGCCACCTAATGAGTCACTTAATCAGGCTTGGTGAAGGACTCAGTCACCTAATGAGTCACTCACTCAGGCTTGGTGAAGGAGAAGAGGCGGAGGGAGTTGAGCATCTGGCGCACGTTATCCTGGTAGAGGACCGAGGAGTTGGTCAGCGTGGGCACAAGGTCAGGGTCGTTGCCCTTGAGGCACTCGAACGCCGTCGAGTGCGCAATGTGGCCCTCCCTCGGCGCTTCGTCGCAGGTCATGTGGTCATCGCTCGCGATGACCATCAGAGTGCGTCTGAATTCGACGAGCATCGATGGCCAATCGGGATCGATGGCGGCGAAGGGATCGCTCACTGCCGCCGCCGCCGCCTCCTCCGCCTCCTCGTCGTAGCCCGTCGCACCCTCGCCATAGGTCTCCGGCTTCACCGCCAGGCGCAGCATCGCCTTCGACGGCCCACGAGACTGGCACCATTTGGAATTCGTCAGATAGTAACGGCAGAGGAGCGCGCACAGATCGGACGAGATCTGCTCCTCGAGGCTGAGCCGTTTGGGCGTCACGCGCTCGAGCGGCAGCGCGTCCGAGTCCTTGGGGCACAAGTTGATGCCGCAGGCACGCAGACGCAGCAGCAGCACCGGCGCGGGCATCGGCGCTGAGCTGAGCAGGTGCGCCGTTTGCGGCAGCGCGGGCGCCTTCAGAGAGACGCCCCGCGCGCTCATGCTGAAGTGCAGCTCGAAGCGCTGCGTGTGCACGAACAGGTCGCCGCTCGACCCGCCGCGCGGCGAGAAGAGCCAGCGCTTGTAAGGTAGCTCAAGGTGCGTGGGCTGCAGCAGGGTGAGCGACGTGTTCACGTTGAGCGTGTCGAACGCGAGCGTGCGCGTCTCGGGGTCATACGTCACGTCGGCAATGCCGTCGGTCTTCCACGTGCCCTGGTCTACCGTCGCGCCGTCCTCGCCCGTCGGCTGCACGTCCGCCTGCCAGTAGCCCACCTCCGGCTTCAGCCCCTCGCCCATCAGTACCGTCTCCGGCAGCACGTACGTTACGCGCAGCGGCGGCGCGGACGTAGGCAGCGAGCCATCAGCGGCGCGGATGGGGTACTCGGTGCGCACGACGCCGGTGCTCATCTCGGTCACCGCGCGCATCGTGTACCCCTTCACCTTCTTCGAAGGCGGCGGCAAGCCGAGCAAATCAATCTTCAGAACGCCTCCGAGCGCCATGAGCGTGGCGGCGGCGCGCGCCTCCTCTGATGCATACGGCGAGACGACGTCGTCGTCGTACTGGGTGACGCGCACCGCGCACGAGGCGAGCGCGAGCGCCTTGGGCAGCTCCACCGTCACGCTCAGCCCCCCAAACTCGATGGCCTTCATCCGAGGGTTCTTCGCGAGGTTGACCCAAAGGCCAAAGCGGCATCCCTCCGCAGGCAGTGTGACGAGGCAGCTCTGCGTCTCGCGGTTGTAGTACTCCTCGGCGCGCAGGATGAACTCGGCGGTCGAGCTGTCGAGCTTGTGCCCGATCTCGGCGATCAGCGCCTTCTGCAGCTCCATCTGCCACTTGTGCTGCTTGAGCGTCGCCGGGGTGCCACGTGAGTACGCGTACACCGAGTCGAGCAGCAGCGCGCGCATGAGAATCATGCCCGAGGTGCAATCCGGCAGCGCCGTCCAAAGCGTGCCCGCCGGCTTCTCCTTCCACGTCGTGACGTACTCGTTCACCACGCCCTCCTTCTTGACATCGGGCAGGTCCTCGCACGCGAGGTACGTTTTCCACTCCTTGTCCTTGTTCAGCTGCGTGATCTCGTTCTCGAGCTCGTGGGAGAGCTGGGCGTACAGGCCCTTGTTGGCTTCCGTCTCCTCCTCGAACCGCGCGTCGAGCTCCGCGAGCAGCGCCGCCTCGGCCGCCTTCCGCTCAGCCTCCGCCTTTTCACGTGCGGCGAGCATGGCGGCGAGCTCTGCGGCCGCCTTCTCCGCAGCGGCGGCCGCCTCGGCCGCGGCCGCGGCCTCCGCCGCCGCCTTCTCCGCCGCCTTCTCCGCCTTCGACTTGGGCGCCATAGGTGCCCCCGGAACGAACGGCTGCTGCTGCTGCTGTGAAACACACACGCGCACAACGAACGGCTGCTGCTGCTGTTCAACACAACGCGCATTCTTAGATAGAGGACGAAATGTACAGGAGAAGTGGTTGTTTGTTTTTCGGGACGTTTCGGGACGCTCTTCTGATCTTCGCTTCCGGCACACTCCGACGGGTGGGCGGTGCATCCATGCCCTCAGCGACGACGACCGCGGCCGCGCAGGCGGCGCGCGCAAAATTTGGGCCGCCGACCCACTACCAACAAATTCCCACCGGCGGCACCGGGCTGGCGTTCGCGCAGTCCTCGAAGCCACGGCCGGCGAACGCTGCCGACGGCGGTGTCAAGGGCGTCACCCTCAAGGCGCCTGCGGGAGCGCCGCCGCCGCCGCGCCCGCCGACGCCGTCGCAGTACGCGGGCGAGGCGTCGTCGGTCGAGCACCAGAAGATTGACAACCTCAAGCAGCAGGTCGAGCTGCTCGAGTCCGAGCTGCGCACCTACCGCGAGGGCCACCTAAATGCGCTGCCGGCGGCAGCGGCGGCAGCGGTTGCGGTCGTGCCTGCCGCGGCGGCGCCCAAGGCGAGCGCCGCTGTCCAGGCGCCCAGCTCAAAGGAGCTCCAGGTGCTCGAGGCGCGCAACGACGAGCTGCGCAAGGAGGCGCTCTCGGCCAAGCTGCGCGAGCGGCGTGCGGTTGAAGAGATGGCCGAGGCGAAGGAGCTGCTCACGGAGCAGCGCGCGAAATTCACGGCGACGCGCAAGGAGCTCACGGCCGAGGTGATCGAGTACCAGCGCGAGATCGACGAGGTTACTACGGCCAAGCGCGCCCTCGAGGCCGACCTAGCCGACCTGAAGGCGGCGCTACACGAGCGCGAGGAGTTCGTGCACGGGTACGTCGGATGGCTTCTGATGGCCTCGGATGGCCTCTAATTGCCTCTAATTGCCTCGGATGGCCTCGAATTACCTCGAATTGTCTCGGATGGCCTCCAACTGCCTCTAATTACCTCGGATGGCCTCCAACTGCCTCTAATTGCCTCGGATGGCCTCCCTGATCAGATACGACAGCCAGATCAAGTTGGTATCGTCACAGCTCAAGGAGCGCGAACAGGAGGCCGAACGCGCCGCCCTCGAGTGCGACCGCCTCCGCGCGGAGCTGAATGAGGAGCGCCTTGCGCACGCGGCTGTGCGAGAGCGATTCGAGCAGCTGCGCGCGCATCAGGAGCAGATCGTGCAGAGGAGCACGGTACGCTGCGGAGTCCGTGATGGATACTTGATGGCCTCTTGATTGAATCTGGATTGCCTCTTGAGGACCTCTTGATTGCCTCTTGAGGACCTCTTGATTGCCTCTTGAGGACCTCTGAATGGCCTCCGTGAGCTTCGATTGCCTTCCTCATCAGGCGCACGCCCAGGAGGCCGAGAGGGCGACCGTCGAGCTGCGCCTGGCGAAGCTCGCCCTCGAGGCCGAGCAGCAAGCACGCCAGAAGGCCGACGAGGACAAGACGTGCGCATGCAACAGCCCCGCATGCCACAGCCCCGCATGCAACAGCCCCGCATGCCACAGCCCCGCATGCCACAGCCCCGCATGCCACAGCCCCGCATGCCACAGCCCCGCATGCAACCGACCCTGCACTCTCTGTGGTTCCGAAGCCTGCCAGTGCTCACCACGGCGTCGACGCTTCGCTCCTTCACACCTCGCTCCTTCACACTTCGCTCCTTCACAGGTACCTGGTCAAGGAGGCCGCGGCGCTCGAGGCGACGATGCAGGGCCTCGCCCAGTCAGCGGACTTCATCGCGCTCGAGAACGCGAAGCTCAAGCGCGAACAGTCGACGGGGCTCGTGGCCCGGGTCGTCGGACGTTTCATGGTGCGCACGATGCGCGACAAGCTCGTGGCGGCGCAGGCGGCGGAGCGCACGATGCGCTCGAACCAGGCCGAGGTGCACGCGCGTGTGGTGCAAGCGGAGCAGAAGTGTACCGCCATGGAGCGCGAGATGATGATCTCCCGCCGGCGGCAGGCCGAGCGCGACGCCGCCTACGAGCAGCAGAAGGCCGACGCGTCTGAGCTGTCGGTCGAGAACCGCATGCTGCTGGAGCGCACCGAGCAGATGCTCGTCGACGGGCAGCGGTACGTCGCCAAGCTCGAGATGGCGGAGGCGCGCTGTATTGAGCTTGCCGCCGAGCTCGAGCTCGTGCGGGAGCGTGCCGAGCTCGACCGAGCGCTTCGGGCGCTCCGACCCGAGGATCTTGCCGCCGTCTCACGTGTCAATCATGCGCTCGCCGAGTCCATCCAGTCCTTGCTGCCGCGCCTCGAGTCGGGCAAGAAGGCGAGCGAGGGGGGCGCGCCCTATCGTGCCCACTCGGCGCCCTCGAGCGAGCGATGGACGGGCGGCTCTTACCCTTGAGGGGGCGCCGTGGTGAGCACTTGCATGCGGCTCTTACCCTTGAGGGGGCGCCGTGGTGAGCACTTGCATGCGGCTCTTACCCTTGAGGGGGCGCCGTGGTGAGCACTTGCTGCGGCTCTTACCCTAGGGCGAGCGTCACGCCCGGTGCGTATTTGCGCCGCCGCGGGCGGAGGCCCGGAGGTGACCGGTGAGCTTCGTGCCTCCCGCACATGCAAGTGCTCAAGTGCTCACCACGGCGCGCGAGCGGGCCCGTCCGGCGGCGTCTCCATGGCCGTCTCCTCCCGAAGATGAAACTCGCTCCAGACCCGCAACATGAACACCCCCGCGCCGATAGGGCCCCGGCTTCGCGCCATACCAAACAGCGTGCCGCGCTCTCTCTCGCCTCTCGGGTCTCGCGCGGTGTCCGGTGACTGACTCTGCGCGGTCGGCCGCGGCACGGCAGGGAGGCGCGGCGGTGCTGTAGAGACGACCGAGTACCGGACCACATCTGTCCCGTGAGTCCCGGCTCCCGCCGGTGTTTTTGTATAGGAAACAATGTTTCGACGGCGCGTTCTTTATTCGGAAAACTTGGGTGCCAATCGTGCGCACACAAGTCCCCAAGAGAGACTGCGCCGCTCTTGCCGGGGCAGGGCTGTCTCGGCTGTGTCCTCCCAGCCATGGAATATGGCATGCCACCTCCGCCGCCTTCGGCACCTCCGTCCACCGCTGCGATCACTCGGGCCATCGAGATCGCCGCCCTGGAGCTGACTCGCTCGGCGTTGAGCTCCCCTTCTCTCGAAGTGTCCTCGCGTGCACCACGCCACGTGCGAGATAAGTTCCTCAAGGCCTCTTGTGCAGGGCAAATGTCCACCGAAGAGGTCAACTCACTGGTGCGCAGCTCGTGCAAGGGTGTCCATCCGCTGGTGCAGTGCGTGACGGCGGAGCTCAGGACGGTCGTCGACCCCAGACTCGAGAGAATTCGATCCGGATGCAACGATATGCTCAAGCTGAGGGTCGCGGATGCGGTGAAGGCGATCCGCTCGCCAGCCACGGCGGCGATCTCGCCGGCCGACCATGCGAAGCGCATCATCAAGCGCATCGACGAGGCGCACGCGAAGGCCCAGGCGAAGCTCTCAGCCGTCATGACGACGAACGTGGAAGCCCAGCGCTCCTCGTGGAGCAGGCAGATTGAGCCCTTGCTTGAGCAGGGCGGGCCCGATTCCGAGTCGGTGCTCGGCCACGATCTGCTCGCGCGTGTGTGTGCCCTTGCTGTCGAGCTGCGCTGCGTCAAGGCGTACACGACCGAAGAAGCTCTCAACGCGAGGCTCACCGAGGCGGCCGCGGTCGAGGCAGGCGTAGCCGCGGCGGACATGGCTGAGGCGGTGGGCGAGCAGGCGGCTGTGGAGGAGGCGATCGCACGGCTGCGCCTGGCGCGGGACGCGGCAGAGCTCGGCGTCGCGCTCGTCGCGGCGCGAATGGCCAATGTGCCAGCGAGCGTTGTGGAGCTCGCGGAGATGAGATTGGGGGAGATGCAAGCTCTGCCGCCGACCCCCCGGGGTGCTCCACCCGTTGCGGCGCCCATTACGGCGCCTCCCGTCGCCCCTGCCGCCTCCACCGCGGCGGACGATAGCGCCGTACCGAGCGCGCTGGCGAGGCCGGACGGCGCGCTGCCGCGGGCACTGGTTCGCCGCATGACCGAAAAGGAACGGATCGAGGCGGCGATTGCGGCGAGCCGAGTGACAGCAAGCGCGACAGCCGTGAGCGGCGCGGGCGCGGGCGGGGCAAGTGGCGCTGCTGGCGCGTGGACAGGTCACAGCCCGCCGAACGTCTTTCACAGCCCACCGCCCGTGTCCACGACAACACCCTCTCGAGAGCAACAAATACGAGCAGCGCGCCAGAGCGTTGAGCTGCCCACGCCAGCGCCGCTCAGCCGATTCTCGACCGCGCCGAACTTGACCGCCGCCGCCGCCGCCGCCGCCGCCGCCGCCGCCGCCGCCCTTCCCGAGCGCCGTACCGAGCAAACGATGGATCCCTTCCCGAGCGCCGTACCGAGCGCCGGCGCGCGCGCGCCCCTCTCGGCCTACCATCAGACGGCTGACCCGTTCCCGAGCGGCGCTCGGGGCGGCGCGAGTGATCCGTTCGCGGGCGCCGGCGCGGGCGCGGGCGCACAGGCGCCCATCCCGACGCGCGTGCCCACGACGATGCGCGTGCCCTCGCTTGCCTGCATCTCGACTGCCTCGTCATCGATCCATGCCACGTCATCGACCCCTTTGACGTCCGCCTCGTCGGCTACTCCGTTCACAGCCGCGCCCATGACAGCGCCCGCCCCGATGCCAGCGCCACTGCCGCCCATGCCTATGACAGCGCGAAGGCGCAACCTCGGCGCACTCGACCAAGACGCGGTGCAGGTGCGATCTCCCTTGATTGCCCTTGATTGCACTCGACCAAGACGCGGTGCAGGTGCGATCTCCCTTGATTGCCCTTGATTGCACCCGACCAAGACGCGGTGCAGGTGCGATCTCCCTTGATTGCCCTTGCTCTGTACTTGATGGTCCTTGATGGCCCTTTCTTGCCACTCATGAGCTTCGTCATGCTCGATCGGGCAGCTGCGCGCGGACGACATTACTCGCGCCACAGACGGGTGGGCGGCGAGCCGCGTGTTGGGCAAGGGCGGCTTCGGCACGGTCTTCGCAGTGGACGAGGGCCGTCTGGGCGCGCTCGGGCACAGCGGGAAGGTGGCTGTGAAGCGCATGGACGACGGCAACATGCAGGGCGTGCACCAGCTGCAGAACGAGATTGACATCCTCGCACTCTGCCGCCATGAGCACCTGCTGCCTCTGCTCGGCTTCTGCCTCGAGGCCGAGGCTCGCTGCTTGGTCTATCCGCTCATGGCGGGTGGCACTTTGGAGGATGCGCTCTCGTCCAGTGCAGCCACGCCCCTCACATGGAAGGCACGCGTGCGTATCTTGAGCGCCACGGCACGCGCACTGCTCTTCCTCCACACGCCGAGCGGTGCTAAGGGCGTCATCCTCCACCGGGATGTCAAGTCGGCCAACATCCTCCTCGACCATCACCTCAACGCCAAGCTCTCGGACGTTGGACTCGCACTCTTGAACCCGAGGCAGAAGGCAAATCTATGGGGCACCAAAGTAATTGGTTTCCCTAATTGGGCCTCTGAGCGTTCTGCTCTGATTGCCTTTAATGAGTGTGCATCTGCTGATGGCCTGCCTACATGCATCCCTCATCAGGTGATTGGGCATCTGAGTGACGAAGTTACCGGTACCATCGGATACCTCGACCCCATCTACATGGCCTCCGGCATGTACACCACGATGGCGGATGCGTACGCCATGGGCATCACGATGCTCGTCAGCTTCACCGGCGTCGATGCGGTGTGTGCGATGCGCACGTGCAACGAAATGCTCGAGGCGCCCAGCCGTGCGTACGAGTACGCAGACGCGCGTGCCGAGTGGCCGAATGACGAAACCTGCACTCGGCTCGCTCAGATCATCCAGGTGATGATGACCTCTGATCGCCTCTTGATGGCCTCTGAGGACCTCTGATGGCCTCTGAGGACCTCTGAGGACCTCTTGAGGACCTCTGATTACCTCTTGAGGACCACTGATGACCTATCCTCACGCACTCCCTTCGAGGATTCGATCTCCCCTCGATCTCCCCTCGAGCAGGGCATCGTGTGCGGCGATCGGCCGTCGCGGCGCACTCCCTTTGATCAGGCCGTCTCGGAGCTTGATGAGATGGCCGACGAGCTGCGACTCATGGAGGCCAAGGAAGAGCGCCAAAAGCGGCTCACGCAAGATCAGGGCGCCGTGGCGGCTGTGGAAGGGAAAGCGACACCGGGGGAAGCCCGCGTAGCCAAGGAATGCCAGATCTGTATGGCCGCGCCGCGCGAGGTGCGATCTCCCTTGATTGCCCTTGATTGCACTCGACCAAATCTGTATGGCCGCGCCGCGCGAGGTGCGCTTCGCTTGCGGCCACTGAGTGCATCTGAGTGCATCTGAGTGCATCTGAGTGCATCTGAGTGCATCTGATTACTGGGTGTCATTAGGTGCGCTTCGCATGCGGCCACTTGGTGGCGTGCGAGGCGTGCACCGAGGACCTTCTCGCCACTTCCGGCCAGCGTGTCCCGCAGAACAAATGCCCGACGTGCCGGGCTCGGATCGTTCTGTTGCCGGGCTCCAAAGGCGGGAGCGAGAAGTGTTACGAGGCGACCTATGTCGCGCAGGATTGTCCGCCGCCGCCGCAACTCGACCCACCCAAGTGGCGGATTGAGGAGTCAGCCTTGTTCCAACCGGGCGCGCGTGACGAAGTCGTGTTTCGTCACCCGGGGATGACTGGGCTGCATATAGGGTCCGTTCGCTCTATGCCAGGGCGGACTGTGATCACCGGCGTCACGCCGGGCTCGCCCGCTGACCACCTTCAAGTGCATCCCGGCAGTGAGATCGTCGCTGTCAATGGGCAGTCGACCCAGGGCCTCGAAAGGTGCGCCGTGATTGCACCTTGATTGCACCTTGATTGCACCTTGATTGCACCTTGCTTGCAAATTGGATTGGGATTGCACCGGATTGCACCGGATTAGGGTGCTATCTGCAGCAGCCGTTGAGTGCCTCTGAGCACACAACTCATTGCCTTGAGTGCTTCCCTCGTCAGATCGGCCCTCTTAGATCTGTGTACCACGCGACCATTGAAGATGACCCTCGTGCTGCCCGCCTCCGTGACTCCGAATCCCCGCCCCCGAGACGTCGAGCCGCCGCCGCCGTCGGCCGCCACCCCGCCACCCCTGGCCAGCTCGCCCCTGAGATGGGCGTCGTCGCGAGCGGCGGGCGCCGTCGCGAGCACCTCGCCAACCATGCCCGGCTCGCCCCCGAGCGAGTCACGTGCGCCGGGCGCCGTCGCGAGCACCTCGCGTTCGAGCACCTCAGCCGCCAGTGATCCGTTCCCGACGGCCGCCAATCAAACGCCGACGGAACGCCGATCCAGCGCGCCGTGGCGGGCGCTCAAGAGTCTAGCACGAGCCGTGAGTCCGTTCCGGCGGTCATCGAGCCCCGCACACCCGAGATGAACGGCTTGTGGATAGCGCGGCCGTTTGGTAAGGGTTCAGGGATTTGCATGTACAGTATCGAGCGTATTGACTTACCGTGTGTAGAGACTACCAGAGAGGCGTTCTTTTTCGTGACGCCTACTGGAGATTCGCCCCGGGACCCGCGGGTGTCTTTACGCATGCTTTAACGGGTGTCGCGGGCAACCATGGAGCATGGTCCGGCCGGGCTGCCCGGCCACGTGTCTTGGTTCCGAGGTGGCACCAAGAATCTACAGTATCATCCAAACGAAGTCTCCTTTCGTCTTCCCTGGCGCCCTGGGGCGCCTGCGCCTGCGGCGCCGGGGGCTTTTTTTTTCCGCGTGGGCTCTTGCAGGCCTTCTCGCGCTACCGGTTCAGACTCGCGCTACTGTTACGGTTCAAAAACACCGGGGGAGCCGGTACACACAGGACACCGGTAAAAAGACACCGGGGGGAGCCGGGACTCACGGGCAGTAACAGTGCCGTAGCGCCGGTTGTCGCGTCTGTCGTGTTAACATTCACACGGTACACACGCAGCGCGGTTCTCGTCGTCGGCTCTTTCGATTGGCGAAATGCCCGCGTCTGACGCGTGCACGCCATATGCCTGCCAAATTGATGCTTCTGATTCACCAGCGTGCGTGAGCATTATGAACGGTGGACCGCCTATACAAACGTCCTCTTTGATTGGCTTGCCCCATTGTAAAGATGCCAGCATAGGCGCAACGCCACGTAAGCTACTGCCTACGCATCGGCTTAAACGCTGCACCTGCGTTGCATCGCTTGATTTGCCGCACATGTACGCCCGTGTGTGGTAGGTCGCATTCATCCTCTCAATGAGACTGTGCCGCTTGAAGGTCAAGCTCCTGCCACTGTCTGGCTCGATGTCCGAAAGGCCGGCGTTGGACCTCACTTTCGTCCACAGGGCTCAATCGTTATTACTGCGCACAATGCGGCACGCACTCTGAATCAGTCTTTGCCCTTGCTCTTCCAGCATACTGCCAGCTGCTCTGAGCTGCTTATCCTGCTCGATCAGTGCACCGATTTTCACTCACTGTCACATTCTGATCCCACGAACAGCAACAACGGGCAAAATTGGTCTGCAACACTGGAGACCGTCATCAGCCGCCTCGATGGCTTCGTTTCCAGCCGAATCAAGAGGGTTCGAGTCCTCATCCAGCCGACTCCCGTGTGGGAAACCGCAGGCGAGAACATTCTCATGAGCATCTCTGATCCGCTCAAGTTTTACGCGTCGGTACAGCCCGATAACCTCGTAGAAGAGGACGGTTGGGATCTGCAGCTCTTGCGACCCCTGGCTTCTTTTGGCGATTTCTTCAGCGTATCCGGCATGTTGGCGCACGCTCTCGGTGCCCGTACGCCGACCATGCGCTTCATTAGGGATCGGCCACTCATTCGTGATCCCGTTTTCTCAGACGCGCCGCGGGGGGCCCATCTGAAGGACCGCGACACGTACTACGTTCGAGATACCTCAAGCCGTGGTCCGTTGCTCTTCCATGCCCAGCGGATGCAGCAGCTCGCCTTCTTTGATCACGAGCTCTACTACATGGACGATTCTGATCACGACCTTCACTGCAAGGCGCTCCTTCTTTACAATTGGACGACAGGCGTTGTGGCTCTTCGTCATGCTGACTGGACACGTCAGGCAAAGATTCCCTTGACGACACGTCTCGAAACCGCCGAGGCGAGAAACCAGTCGAGGATCACGCTGTCGAGGATCAAGGCACGTGAGAGGCTTGTTCTGGCGACTGGCAGGCGAGGCTGCCTGCATGAGCAAGCGCCGCGCCTCAAACAAATGCCTCCAAGAGCCGAGAATCGAGCCATGCTGCCGTTGAGTGTGGTGTGCGGAGCCGCAATTTGAAGACGTCGCGATGCGAACTTGCGGTCTCGATAGTCCGGTCCGGTAGCCTAGTGAGTTACGAAACCCCTGGTTGCCGAATAAGGATATGACGAAACCCTGGGAGGTCTTGCGTCTTCCCGAGACGTCCGGTCCGCGGTCCGGGGCCACGACCGGGACGAACTTGTACTTCGGCCGATAGTGGCTTTACAGTGAAACGTTACACATTGAACGGCGGCTAATACATGATTCGGCTAATGCATCTCGGCTATCTCTAAATTGCCAGAGCGGCGCAACAAAAGACTGGCGCGGCACTGCATACGAACGTACTAAGAAAGCACTAAGGGACGACCTGCGCATGCCAGAGCGAGCCACGGCAACCGTTGGGGCTCCGTGGGCGTGTGGTGCAGTCGCACATCATGCTCGATCCTAGTGACAAACGTGCGGGCCAGTGAAGGAGCATCCCTTCCGTGCCCTGAGCTCTGTTACGCATCACATGTCCACATGCCGCCATCCTGCTGCTGCTGCTGCTGCTGCTGCTGCTGCTGCTGCTGCCACTGCGCTTTTCGTCGTCGCTCAAAGGCGGCCTGCTGCGCGACGATCTGCTGCACGTCTTCGCCGGCGCGCCGCGGAGCGTTCTCGCTGAGCTGCGGCTCAGAGAGCAGGCGCTTGGACACCACGCTCAGGTGGTGGTTGGCGACTGCTGGCAAAGACTTGACTGTGGCGAGGGTGGTGCTCCCAACATCGAGGAGAATTCTCGCGAAAACGGTCGCGCCCGCCGATGATGTCGTGACGACCGCAACTTGCACGCCCAGGATGGCCACCGGCAGCCAGGCGTTCGAGCAGACGCGCACCGCAAAGCTGGCCGCGGTTAGCGCGAACTTTTTTGCACGGATAGGATCAAGGCTCGTCATGCGCGCACACACACGCACCGCCAGCGAGGCCGCGCTCATGGCTATTTGCGCTTGAGACATTGGGGCCGCCGAGAATGGCCGGCGGTGCTTGGAGGATTGACGGCGGGCGCGAAGCCGGCGGCTGGAAAGCGGAGGCGATCCCTGCCGTGACGGAACCTTGCGAAAATGCGCTGGCCTCAAGTCAAGTCAAGTCAAGTCTTACTGTTGCAAGGCGACTATAGTACATGTACGAATGGGCATCTGTACGACCGGGGTCACTGTCTGATTGACTGACAGTTTGACCTCGCAGTCCCGGATTGCGTTCCCAATTGCGAAGCTCGGTTTCGGGGCTCGGCGCCGGTCGGCCGGGCAGCCAAATGCTGCATCAGCCCGGCATTGCAGCGCAGAGCGCCACGTCGCTCGGCGGCTCCTTGTACGCTCCTGATCCGGCATCGGTGGCCGCGGCTGACGCGACCACCGATCCCACGGGGGCAGCGTCGCCGCTGGCAGGCAGCGGCGGCGACTTCCCTAAGAAGCAGTTGCAGAACGACGAGGCTCAGGCGCCCCTCGACGATCAGGAGCGTCGTGCCGTGCAGCGCAGAATGCAGCGGCGAGCGGAGGAGAGGGCGGCTGAGGTGGCAGCGGGACGTGTCGATGGCACGAAATCGGCACGGGAGCCCTCACGCACCCAGGCATACACGTCCGGTGCATACACGCCAAAGGGCTCGTGGATCGACCGGGCCGCTGGGCAGCTCACGGGCCGGCTTACGGGCCGGCGCACGGGCACGGCGCGAGCAGGCGGCGGCTACCTGTCGAGCCGTTCCGCCATCAGCACCGCGCGCAGCTACTTGTCGACGAGCCGCAGCATGATGACGACGGCGCGCTCCGACGTGGCCACGGGCCGTTACAACGACGTGCTGGACAACCGGCCAGAGGCTACCGAATTCCGTCCGATCAAGACGATCGACATCTCAGCGGCGAACAAGTTGCAAGGGACTATCACCACAAGCGAGACAGCGGCGACGGCGCCGCGGCGAAAGACGGCCGCATCTACTGCCGCCAACCTGCGCGCCGGGCTCCTGCGACGGGGCGTCGCCCTGACTGGGCGGAAGTCGAACAACACGGGCCGCACGCCGCGCACGAGCCGTGCCAAGGGCGAGAGGCCACACTGGGCCTGAGGGTCACCTTAGCGTGTGCTCACGCGGCCGTGGAGTCCGAAGCGAGCTCAATGATGAATTCGGAGGAAGGCCGCCGAAGGCACCACGCCCTCTGGCTCTGGTGGCCTTCATCCAATTCCGCCATCGCCCGCCGGGCCAAGTACCGCCGGGGAGAGAGTGGGGGGTCACCTGAAGGGACCCCCCTTCTTGATCGCAGACCGCGCATGAGGGGACACCGAGGGTCTCACTAGGGTCTGGCGAATAGAGCCGTGCTCCAGTGTCGTGTGTGCGCACAGTAGTCGGCGTACCGCGTACGCCGCACGCGTATCGTCACGTCATCAGTGCCAGAGCCTGACGCAAAGGCGCACCAGGATCTGTGTGTTCAGTGTGTGGTGCAACTTGTTGATGCGGTTTTTCTCATGATCGGTAGGCCATTTTGATTTTCAAGGATTCAAGCAAGCGGGCTGAGATGTCGGCTCCGGTCTAGCCTAGTCTCTAGCTACGTAGCGCAGGCTCCCGTCCAGTCTTCCTTTCCGGCGTTAGCGTTTGCCGTTCGGTTTCTTTCGTCTCGACGTCGTCGTGCGCTCCGCCGAGACGTCATCGAGGCGCTCACCCTCAGGCGTCGCCCGAGTGCACTTGTCCCCGACCGGTGCTCAGTTGCAGCCGACGCCTCCCTGACCGTTGCCGCCGGCGAGGATCTTATAGTAACGGCTGTCACAGTAGACGGGCTTCACGCCCGATCCGTCCTCCTGCAACCTTCGCTGCGCACGCTGCTGCTCGCGCATGGCGAAGCCGTCGTCGCTTCGGATTCGATTCTCGTACCGCCTCGCCTCATCGCCCGAGAGCGTTTTCAGGGTCGCCGGGCCACTCTCACCCTCGACCAAGGTTAGCACCTCACCGCTGCCGAGGGAGAGCGCGAGGAAGAGGCTCACGGTGAGCAGCGACTGGTCGATGCGCTGTAGAGCCGGCGCTACCTGCACGCACATGTCGAGCCCGCACACAACCGTCAGCGACATCACGAATAGCAACAAGTGAGATGCACTCAGAAGCACTCCGTGACACCCAGAAGCACTCCGTGACACCCAGAAGCACTCCGTGACACCCAGAAGCACTCCGAGGCACTCAGAAGCACTCCGTGACACCCAGAGGCACTCCGAGGCACTCAGCGTACCTCCTGCTGCTGAATGAGCCGATCGCGTAGCTGCATCTCGCGATCTTTGGTCGCAAAGAGGCCGCGCTGGTTGGCCTCGTAGTACGTCTTTCGCTCCTTCAGCCGCTCCGACACGTAGCCCCAGCCCACGCGCAGCCGCGCGATGAAGGGCAGCATCACCGCAAATGTGCCGATGTTGGCGGCGAGGAAGAGCTGTGGCAGCTCGTTTGGCAGCTGATCGAAGGTGGCATACGAGACCGGGAGCGAGATGAAGAGCATGATGAACTGGTACACCTGGGTGACCTTGCTCTTGTACGCATCCGACTCGGCCCAGTCGTAAAAGGGCTGACGGCGCAGCTCTTTCAGCTCTGTCAGCGGCTGCTGGCCCTTGGGCACAGCAGCTTGGCCGAATGGGTTGAACTCCCGTTTTACTTCCACGTCCTGCTCCTGCAGGAGTGGCCCTCGGGTCCGAAACGACAGCCGCTGCGGCGCTGGGCCCAGGAAGCTTGTCGCAGCGAGGAACGCCACAAGGCTGTGCATCTAAACTGGGAGGTAGCCTGGAAATTACCCATCCTGATGCTGCTAGGGGTCGTCCTGATGTACCCCGCATGACCCCGCTATTTCTCAGGTTGCCTACCTCCCCCCCTTGCCACGTGTCCGTAGCCGGAAAGTGGAAAGTCAGACCTTTAACCCCTAATCCGGATAGAAGAACTATCATCGACAGACAATTGTCTCAGACATTGACCGCCAACGAGAAATTGGCCCCGCGCGCTCGAGGAGGCTCGCCTCGGGGCGGCCTGTCCTCCCTTGTTGGGGGCGTCGTGTGGTAGGTATGTGTCCGGTTGCCCAAAGGGTCTCCTCCCTTTCCATCAACTTGCATCACATCTATCCACAATCGGCCACAATCTCACGAGGGGCTCGCCCTCGAAGCGCGCGTCGATCGCCGCGAGGGCTCGCTGGTAGCCCGCCGACGAAACATGCGCCTTGACAGCCGGCATGTTCTTGAGCAGCGTCCCCGTCAGAGGACATCTCATGCCTTCTGTGCTGAGTTTCGTCTCCTCAGCGTGCACCTGCACCACGACGGCGCCCTGCGTCTCGAGCGCCTCGAGCCAGCGCACGGGCAGCACCAGAAAGTCGCTCGTGAACGAGTTCCAATGCTTCCTGTGCTTGAGTGCCTCTGATTGGAAGTCGAGCGAGATCAGGTGGAGATGCAGCTGTCGCATCGAGGGAACGCTATGAAAGCCTGCGACGAGTGGCGCTAGGCCGGGGAGCAGGCGCGTGCGCAGCGCGGGCGCGAGCCAGGCGGCCAGGCGCGCCATCGCGCGCATCATCGGCACGTGTGCTCGAGTGAGCTGTGCCGGCGAATCGATGCGTGTGCGAGGCATGATCAGCAAGTGGCACCTCGCCTTGGGGTACACATCGTAGGCAACCACAAAGTCGCGCGTGGTCAGGAGCACCTTACGAGGGTCGGGTCGCGCGGAGAGCGCGAGCTCCTGCAGCGCAGAGAGGCCCGCCGGGCCCGCCCAAGCCGGCTTGGGCGGGCATGCATATGCCGGCAGCTGCAAGCATTCCCAGTCGTCACCTACAGAGGAGGCAGCACCGGCGGCGAAGGCGCCCTCGGAGGCGGCGTGCACCGTTGACTTCGCACGCTTGGCAGAGCTCTCGTCTGGATCGGAAAGTGCCGCCGGAGGCGGTGCCGGAGGCGGTGCACTCAAAGTCTGCCGTACAGCCTCGGTACACAAAGAGGCAAGGCTCTTGAGCTGCTCATGACTCGAGATGGCTAACCCAGCGTTGCAAGCAGTGAGCGCCGCCTGGTGGTCGCCAAGGGCGTGAAGCGCACACGCCAGGCGATAGTGAGGCTTGACGCCGCCGGGCGTGTGTGCCACCGCTTGTGCTGCATCCTCTCTGGCCTCGGCGTAGCGAGAGAGCTTGTGAAGCGCTGCGCTGCGGTTGCAGAGTATGGCCGAGCGAGCCGCTGCGTCCAGGCCATCGGCGCGCAGCGCATCGGCGTACTGATCAACTGCTTGCCTGAAATCACCGGCGCGGAAGGCCGAGTCGGCTGCTTCCTTCATTGAGTGAGTGTGAGAGTGAGAGGAAAGTCGGCCATTTCCTTCATAGTTGACAGTGTGAAGAACGGCGATTCCAGAGCCGCGTCGAGCCGACGCGCGTTCCGCGACTAAGACGTGCGACAGCGATCCAATCCTGGAAACCCGGGTTTCCAAAAATGTGTGTCGACTTTTGCACCTTCGAGACAAATCTTCATGCGCCATCCATTCTGCGAGCGGCTAAGTTCGTGCCTTCTTGTTCGAAAACATCTACCACTCTCACGAGCGATACAGACCCTTCCACGAGCGATTCAGACGACAGCTGCCATTGCAGATGAGAGAGACAGCTGCTCAATGGGCCTTCTCGTCGACCGCTTTCGTGATGTGCCTATGGCTGACCGGAACGCAGCACTTTGCTCCAGAATGGTTGGCCTCAACTTGGCGAGAGTGCACGTGGCGCCAAGTCGAATCCGGAACGCTGGACGTGGACTCTTTGCATCCCGAGCGATCGCCTCGGGTGAACTCGTCACGCTCTATCCTTGCGACGCGCTACTGCAATGGCCGAACGAGCAGGCGTTGGCACTTGCGCAGCGCGAGGCGGAGAGCGTGCAGGCGGTGCGTGACGACCTCGATGGGCTGCGCCGCCGGATGGAGGAGCAGGCGGCGAGCCACGCTGCGGCGATCCCAAAGCATGCGGCCGAGCTCGGCGCCGGAAAGGAGGAAACTACGGCCGAGATCATCGTCCACTGCGACGCGGTGTTGGCGACGCGAAGAATGCTACGTCCGGTTGTCGGAGATGTGCTCGTGAGACTGAGCTCGCACTCTGCCGGCATGGGCCTCAAGGAGTGCGAAGCCTTCGACCCGCTGTCGGAGCACGGCGCTGCCGTATGGCGCTATTGCATTCGCATGAACGCCACAAGTGCCGTGTTGGCCAACCCGAATCTCGTGGAGGATGCAGCCTACTTGGGCCACCTTGTGAACGATGGTGTGATCTGTGAGGGCCCAGGGACAGCAGCCGTTCGTTACGCGATCACGAGCGCCGGTCTTGCAAACGTGAGGACTGTGGCCAGCAGCCTTTCGGACTGCCACATCGCTCTCGTCTCTCTGAGGTCCATTGAGCAAGGCGGCGAGATCTTGATGTCGTATGGCTCCGAGGCTCACACAGTATACCCGCACTCTCCATTGCGTATGTGCACTCTTCCCACTAGATGACGTGTGCACTGTGCCTCAGGTATGGCGCTGCGTACTGGCTCTCGCGACAGGCGGTGCCGCCAAGGCGCCATTCGTTCCCAGACGGCAGCACTTATTATGGCGAGGCTCCCGGCGGCAAGATTGCTGGGCAGGGCGAGTTCACCGATCTCAATGGGAATCGCTATGTGGGCCACTTTCACAATGGCGCGTACCATGGCCCCGGCACGTACTACCTGGCGGGCGGACGGGCAGAGGTGAGCCGTTACTCCGGAAGGACGGGAGGTGGGTCTGGGTGCCGCATGGAGCGCCGATCGTCAGAAGGCGTGGCGCCTCGTCGCAGCAAGCGCAAAGGACGGCGTGACGAAGCCTGCGGCCATTTCTCTGGACGATGCCGCTTCGATTGCGAAGGAACTTGACTTGCCTGTTCCGCCCATGGTTCCGCCCCTTCCACTCTGACCGTTTGCCGGCGCGTCGCTCGGTGGTTTCAGCTGTAGCTTGTCTCTTTTAACCTGACACCCTGTGAGAGCAGTACAGACGTCAAGTGAGCACGAATGTGATTATACAGTGCATGCGGAAACATTTCAGTTACATGTTCTGGCTATGAATGCTCCAAAAGGACCAAACTTCATGTGTTCAATGATCGCCGGCGCCGCGGTCCTCGGCGCAACCTTCAACAGCACTCGTTTCCACGGCTTGCCGCACGTGCAAAAATTGCTCGAGGATTCGCACTGCCTCAGCCGCCCGTCGGTGTGCTCAAGTCGGAGCGACATGGTCGTTAGCCGTGCAGACAGGCAGTCGATCACGGGCGTGGCCGCGGGCAATGCTCCCGAGTGGGCAGCAGCGTGCGAGTACTGCTCGCACGGCGCGCACATGCTCCCGCTCTTGATCCGGCACTACCGGGTCAAGAGCCTCGTCGAGATTGGGGTATGCACGGGTATGAGTGTCGTTCACGTTGTGACCAAGGCAACAGGCACGAGCTCGGGAGCGAACGTGCAGGTGGGCGATGAGGTGCGCATGGGCAGGCGCGGAGGCCTCGAGCGCTACTACCTCATCGACCCGTGGGGTGGCATGAAGTGCAAGCCCGGGTGCGCGTGCTCACGCCAGATCAACCAGATCGCCAAGACGTGGCCTGATGTGATCATCCCTCTCCGAGGGTACAGCGTTCCGATGGCTGCGCATATTCCGAACGGGACGCTCGACCTCGCGTTCATCGACGCCGCGCACGACTTTCGGAACGCGCGCGCCGACATCATCGCGTTCTGGCCCAAGCTCAAGCCCACGGGCATCCTCGCTGGCCACGACTTTGCCCACTGGCGCAACTACGCCGAGATTCGTCAAGACAAGCTTGCGGCTCGGGGGGCGTATAGCGTGCGCCACGCGGTGTCGAGCAAGCCAGGCGCGCAGGCCCCCAAGGCGCTGCCGCCCGCGTACGGGGTTGCGCAGGCGACGCAAGAGCTCTTTGCGGCGTGCCACGTGCATGTGCGCTGGAACACGTGGTGGGTGGAGCGGGGAAACATGCGAGCTTCATCAGCTGCTGTCTGCGGCGGAGATTGCGTAGAGGATATGTCAGACGACGCGGGTTCAAGGCTGGTGGCACACACGCACTTTGTGGGACGCGGTTCGGTCACAACGAAAATGAAGGGAGCCGAGATGGCAATTTAACGTGCACGTGAAATTAGGGAATGCAAATTAGGATAGGAAACCTAAGGTCACGATCCTTTTTTGGCTCTAAGGAAGGAAGAGGATATGTTGGTCCAGGTGTTTCTCGTCCTCCTCGGCGTGCCTCCTGATCTGGGCGATGCTCATTTGAAGGCGCGATCCCAGAATCCACTCCAGCCCAGCAGGTTCGAGCCCGAGGCGGCATCAGTCAAAGCGGTGCCAGCACCCGTATCGCTGTCGGGGAATCCTGCCAGAGTGGTGCCAGCACATGCCATACCGCCACGCGGATTAAATCAAGCTCAGGTGGCAGCCCCCATCGCAATGCCAGCCCACGCTGTGCCGGCACACGCGTCAAAGGCAGCCCCCATCGCACTGCCAGCACATGCCGTACCGGTGATACCGGCACACGTTGCGAAGGCAAGACCCATCGCGATGCCAGCACATGCGGTACCAACTAGCGCATCCAAGGGAGCTACCATCCCGGGGCCGGCACACGGGCCGGCACAGAAGCTCCATCCTAAAAGGGAGCATATCAAACCATCCCCATCTCCTCCTCCTCCGTCGCCTCCTCCGCCTCCGTCGCCTCCTCCTCCAGTCCGCGCCACCGTGCTCGTCCTCGTCGCCGACCACGGAACCGGCTCGTCGAACATGGGAGCCGCGCTCGAGGAGCACCCGTGCGTGTTCGACGTCGGTGAGGGCTTCGGTGGATCACAAATGCTCTGGACGTCGGCACAGATCGACGAGTGCGGGAGGGTCGAGAGTCCTCCGGCGATGTTCGACACAGACTCTCACAAGCTCCTCTCGAGGGAGAACCCGAAGATGGAGCTCAAGATCGACACCGAGCTCCGCAAGATCAACAGGACGCTCGCCGAAATCTCGCATCCCGACAAGGAAGCTTCCCGAGCCGCGGCCTCCCTCGCTGCCACACTCGACAAAGGAGTCAACTACGGCAAGCTGTATGACGGTCTTGAATACAACTTTGCTGAGTACTTGCTCCGCGTTCGCGACCTCATCTGTGAGAACGTGCCCGAGAACATCTGCCCTGAGAAAGAGTGCACGATCTCGACGAAGATGTTCCCGCAGTTCGTCGACGGCATCACGAGCGCAGTCCTCAACAAAGACGATCTGGAGCTGAACGCGTGCCGCGATGCGCAGAACCAGAAGGCGATGGGCGCGTGGAAGGACGCCCTCAGCTCGTTCAAGGAGAATCCGAGGATCGCCACCGTGACTCTCGAACGAGATGAGAAGGGGAGGCAGTTCTCCATGTTCCATCGGTTCTCCCCGACCGGCACGCAGTTTGACTGCAGCTTCGCCCGCCCCGAAAGCGAGTTCGCGATCGTGTCCAAAGACTACACCGACCACCAGATGAAGGCGGAAGACTGCTGGAAAGACCCCGACTTGTGCCTGAATGACGCCCTCAAACTCGTCAGCCTGTCTCCCGAGGCGATGGGGAAGGCGGGTTCGCAGGCAATCGCCGACGAGTTGGAGCGTCGCGAGCACGAGAACGTCCTCGCGAGCCGGAGCTGCTCCACCGACCCTCTCGCCACCTTTAGGCGGCTCAAGAATGAAGACGTCGAGATGACCTCCAAGGTACCTCATGACCATGATGACAACTCCATCACCGACCGCGACGATAACCATCTCGCGGATGAGACCGCGTGGTCCCTCGAACAAGCTCTCCGTAGCCGATCCGACGTCGCCACGTTGCGCGAGGACAAGGTCCTCGCGGAAGCGGCGGCGCATAGTGAGCGGCTTCAGCTCACCCGATCCGACGTCGCCAAGCTGCGCGAGGATGAGCTCCTCGCGGAGGCGGCGGACATTCAATCCGCACTTGTCGTTAGCCAATCCGACGTCGCCGCGCGGCGCGAGGAGGAGCTCCGCGCGGAGGCGGCGGACACAACTCAAGCACTCTCGACTCGCGGAAGAAAGTGATCTTCTGAACAAGATCACGGGCACCGCCGTCTAACCGCCGTCGAACCGTCTAATCTTCGGAAGCCGTACTATCGCGCCGCGTGCTGAGGAGAATGAAAAGAACGGCCCCAGCCCATGGTGCCACCCCCCCCATGGAGCATGTGACTAACTCCTGGACTCGGGGACTCCCGTCGAGTTCATCCTTGTTTCTCGAGCTTAGTTCGAGTTTTATCGTGGGGGGGCTAATGGTGTGGCGCGCCGTCCCGACAGGACTCTTGCGTATAGCGGCGTGTGTGGCTGTGGATGCCAATAACAGATTTGTCTCAGAAATGGCACACCTGGACGTGCATGCATGCAATTGAAAGGGATGTTTAGTGTAACAGCATTTCCTGCGGACGTCGTGAGCGAGCGGACCCCACAACCACTTCCGGGCTCTCTCGCTGCACAGCGTCTCGACAAAGATGCCCCGCTATTCAGAGTATGACGCAACACTCGAGCAGACGCTCGGTATCAGCGCCCGTGGTGTGGGCTCGAATCAGGTCAATCGGCGCATCGAGAAGGCGCTGCTTGGGGTCCTTGATGCTACGGCCGACGACGGATGGGACATTGTGTTCAAAGCGGCGGCGTTGAATGAGGGTGATCTTGATGGTTTGTCGGACGAGGACGTGGCGGCAGATCTGGCCGCGCACGAGGGCAAAACGAGGCTCACGCGCGCGGCCGAGGCGAAAGAGTGGGAGGCACTCCGAGAACAGATCGAGTCAAGTCGGAATCGGGTGCTCAGATTACAATCGGAGGCTGCTGCAGCAGCGGCCGCAGAGCTGGCGGTGCCCGCTACCCCGCCAGGCTTCACGGATGCCAAAAAGGTCGCAGCGCTCCATTCGAGGCCCCCAAACAAGAAGAAGTATGCGGACGCCGTGGCATTGCCACAGATCGATCAGCGCACGCCGTCACCGAGAGCGGCGAGAGGCTCCTCGCACATGACCTCGCACAGGAGGAGCTCTGCGGAGCCGCCGAGCTTGCCTCCAATCTTGCTTCCGATCAGCTCGAGCGAGACGACGGAGGAACGCCCACCTCTCACCTGACGGTGACGCCCCCGCGCCCCGGCATAGCCTAGAACACCACATTCATTGATCGCGTTTAAAAAGAGGTCCTCGTACTTTAAAACTTTGACAGAGTCAGAGAGCGACTACTGTGAACCGTCTGTCCGAGCCTGGTACGGTAGAGAGATGAGAGACGACTCTACTTTCATGTTTCTCAATTCCTACTGAAGTGACCTGTGACAGTCAAACGTTGTTCCAGTTCGTCATCTCAATGCGACAAAGGTCAGGCCCATCTGACCATCGAATTGCGGTACAGTCGAGTACAGTCTTCACGAAGAAAACCGCCTATCTCGGACCTCGGCCTGCAACTGGCGGATCATTTGCTCCTGCGCCCCCATCTTGGCGAGCAGCGTGCGGAGCATGGCGCCCATTGCCTCCGTGTCCGTGTCGGCCGTCGACGTGGCCGTTGAAGGCGACGCACTCTTCCGCCCTTGCCCCACAGCCACGGATGCCTCCCCGGCCGCATAGCCCCCAGACTCCTCGTCGCGCCGGTTGCGCTGGTGCACGGCCATCTCGACCTCGTGGATCTGCGTGCCAATCCCGAGCTCATCAAAGGGATTCATGGGCAATCAGAGGCCATCCGAGCGAAAATCAGAGCGCCATTGTATGCAATCAGAGCGCAATCAGAGTGAGTCATGGCTCACCTGCGAAGCGATCCCGGCTCGCCATCGCTCTTCGGGTGACACGTCATACTTGCGCCGTTGCACCCAGGTCTCCACGGCCGCGGGGTAGAGGCACACCTCGGGGGAGGTTGCCTTACGCATGAACTGGTGCACCTGCATGCAAGGGTCATCGTGTGGCAATCAGCGCCCCTCAGCGCCCTTTAATCGTCCATCCGTGCCGATCTGCGCAAATCTCGAGCTGTGCCAATCTGCGCCCATCCATGGCCATCAACGGCGGTGCGCCTGGCTTGTGCCCCGCACCTTTCGCGCCTCGAAGACCGAAAGCGAGCAGTCATCGACGAGCTCATGCTCGGATTTGTCAAGGGCCGAGTACTCCACCGAGATCGAATCTCCTTCCGGCCGCGTCGGAGATTGCGTCGAGATCGACTCGCGGCGAGAGTGCCGACCGCCCCAGCTCAGCTCGAGGCCAAGCGCCGTATTGAGCAGCGCGAAGATCGCCGAGCCGAGCGCGTAGAGCGAGAGGAGCGTCAGGCGAATGAGGTTGAACGGGGGTGGGACGAGCTCTTGGCCTGCTTGTCCGGGCCGAAGGGAAAGGAGCTCAATGAGTGGCAATCAGTGGCAATCAGTGGCAGTCGGTGAGGCACTCGCCTACTCCCTCGAGGGACCACCCTCGCAATCAGTGCCACTCAGTTTCGGCACTCGCCTACTCCCCTTGAGGGACCACCCTCGCAATCAGTGCCACTCAGTTTCGGCACTCGCCTACTCCCTTGAGGGACCACCCTCGCAATCAGTGCCACTCAGTTTCGGCACTCGCCTACTCCCTTGAGGGACCACCCTCGCACTCAGTGCCACTCAGTTTCGTCACTCGCCTGCTCCCTTGAGGACCACCCTCGCAAACTGGACCTTGAAGTTGGAGTCGACGTTCTCGTAGATGAGATCGAACGTTTTGGCGAAGCGTGCGATGAGCAGGTTGAGCAGCAGCAGCACGACGACGATCCCAAAGAGGGCCATCATGAGCCACGTGAAGCCGTACACGGAGGGTGAGATCTCAAGGCCCATGATGCGGTCGGGCTCTCCGTCCATCGTGCCCTCCATAAGCAGGGTGAGCACGCCTTCCAAGTGGTGGCGCAATCAGCAGAGGCCATCAGAAAGGCCATCCGAGGCCATCAGAGAGGCCATCAGAGAGGCCATCAGAGAGGCCATCAGAGAGGCCATCAGAGAGGCCATCAGAGAGGCAGGCACCTGCAAACGAGAGCTTCGCCGACAATGGCCCATCGAATTGGCCACTGCTGGTGCCACTGTCTGCTTCCACATGAGTCTTCGCATCGAGCGGCGCGACGATCAGAACGAAGAAGGCGGAGCCGAAGGCGATGAGGACGAATGCGGCCAGCATGAGGAACTGCCATAGAGCATCCGAAGATGGTCATCAGATGGTCATCAGATGGTCATTAGAGCGCAATCAGGGCGTAATCAGAGGCTCATCACCTGCCAGAGGTCCTCGAGCATCCGGATAGTCATGATCAGGAGCGGGCCCGTGCGCGGGAAGATGAAGAGCAGTTGGAGCAGCCGTAGCCACGCTAACCAAGCCGTGAGTGCCTGGCACGGCAATGCGATCGCTTGGGCAGCTTCGCCCGCCACGACGCCGTGGGTGAGCGCCAGCCGTGTGCCCAGTGTGGCGAGCATCCCCACGACCAGCAAGATGTCCACCACGTTGAAGATGTCGCGAATGTAGAACCACCAGCTTGCGGTGGTGAGCAGGTCCGACAGCTCACCGAGTGCCCAGCCCAGCGCGTATGAGAGCAGCAGCAGATCCGCATACAGTACCCCCAGAGGCGAAACCACCGCGAGCGGCACACCTTCCAAATTAGGCAGCTCTCCCGAGGATCTGTCCGTGGACGCGAGCGGCGGCGCGGGCAGAGTCGTAACCAACGCGGCGAGGCCTGCGGTCGCGAGGCACCAGAGTGCGAAGCGGCCGGACGGAAAGAACCAGACGATGCCGATGGGGAGTCGGCGATCGGTGATGGCCTTGCGCAATCTCTCCTCGATCTCGATCTCCATCCAGCGAGGCACGACGAGCAGCAACGGCAGCGCGATGACGTGGCCGAGCATGAGCGCCGTCGTGAGCAGCGTCTCTCGCAGCGAGTGCCAGCTAAGGAAGGGCGGGCAGCGCTCAGGACAGCGCCTCTGGCTCGCGCCGCCGCCGTCCTGAGCGCTCCGGACAGCGCCGCCGCCGTGGTCTGCTCCGGCCGCGCTGAGCGCCCGGGACGACGTCTTCGCCTCCGGGAAGAAGAGGTGCACCAGGTGTGAGTAGACGAAGGGGTTGGACACGAAGACCTTGAGCTCGTGCTCGGCGGCGAGGGGCAAGCTCATGCGCACGAAAAAGTCGCGAGCGATCCTGGGCTCGACGGGATCAGTGCCTGTGCGCCAAGGGTTGAAGGAGCGGTTGGCCTCTTCCTTCTCGTCAGCCGCGCGCACCTGATGAAAAAGGGGGCCATCAATAACACTCAGAGGCACTCAGAGGCACTCAGACGCCATAAGAGGCCATCAGAAGCCATCAGAAGCCATCAGAGGCCATCAGAGGCCATCAGAGGCCAGCAGACGCACCGCGCCCTCGACCAGACCGCTGGCAATGTGCTGAAGCAGCGTCGATGCGGACAGGAGTCGATCGCATACGACGCGGTCGCGCTGAAACCTCCCTGTCTCGCCTAGCATGGCTGCTGCAATCTCAAGAGAAAGCAACACCTGATGGGAGCGACAATCATTGTCATCAGTGGCAATCAGTCTCCTCCGTGGCAACAGTGTACTCAGCTACCGTGCCATCTCGGGCAGTCTCGAGCAATCTCGGACAATATCGGGCAGTCTCGGACCATCTCGGACAATCTCGGGCAGTCTCGGACAATCTCGGATCATCTCAGGCCATCTCGCTCGAGAGCGGTACCGGGTTGGGTGGGCGGCCGCCAACGCTCTCAAAGCTCTGGTCGTCGCCCTCCTCGTCCTCGTCGGCTTCGTCAGTTTCGTCGGAGCGCTCGGACGAAACCGGAGCCTCCGCCAGCCGCACCCCCTTGCGCCTCGGCTGGGGCGTGCTCGGATCTCCCGCGCGATCTCCCGTGCGATCTGCCGAGGCCTGGGAGATCGCACGGGCCATGATGCATGTGTTCTCTCGTGTCACATGTGACTCTCTGTCACGATTGCTCTCGCGCACCAGCTGCTCGTGCTGCTCCACCTGCCGGCGCGCCTGCTTCGGGTCGGGTGAGCCCAGCATGACATGCGAACCGAGCATCTCCGCGCTCGCCGCGTGGCTCGTCGCGCTCATCATACGGTGCGGACCTCGGGGCGCGGCACGTCGTGAACGAGCGCGCAGCGGCGGAGCGCCCTCGGGCCGTGAGCAGAGCACTAAGAGGCAGAAGAGACGCGCCATCTCAGCCTGCGAGTGGGTGTGAACACGCCGAGTGGGTGATCGGAGGTACTCAGTGCTCATCCGTGATCACTGGCGATGGCTCATCAGCGGCTGCTTCACCTGCGACAGTGCCGATTTGGTATCCGAGCCAGGCCGATCGATGGCCCACATTCGCACGACGCGCTCCGAATGCTCACGTGTGAAGATAGCCGGGCAAAAGCCGCGCGTGAACAGCGTGTGCTCGAGGAGCATCAACGCCACAAGCAGCTGCCCGGCGGTGATGGCCACCTGCACGCGAGTGTGATGGACTCATCAGTCGCCATCCGACGCAATCGGGCGCAATCAGGTTCAGCTGCCCGGCGGTGATGGTCACCGAGAGTGCGCCGTAACCCGGTAGACGAAACTCATAGAGATCGCTCAGATCTGAGCTCGCGGGCACGAGATCGATGCGGTGGTGCGTGCTCGCTCGTCGGCCGCTCGCCAGCAGACGCGACGAAGTCGGCGCACGACCCTGCGCAAAAGATGAGCTTGGCAGCTGGCCTACTAGGCCTGCTTGGTGAGCACTCAGGGAGCGCATCTGACGGGACTGCAGGGGAGCGGTTGTAGCATCCGCACGCCAGTCGAGGAGCAGACGCACCGTTGACGCATGGCCATACTCTGCGGCGGCGAGCAGTGGTGTCAGGCCGCCGCGCGAGTAGGCATCGTTGCACGCCTCGATATTGGCGCCGCGTTTCAGCAGCTCCTCGACGATGTGCGCCCGGCCCTCGTACGCCGCCTCGTGCAGCGGAGTGTTACCCTTTGCATTCTGCAGCTCGATGCTGTCGGGCGCTGCTTCCACAAGAAGTCCGACCACTGCCGTCGTGCGGTTGTAGCGCGCTGCGAGGTGCAGCGCAACCTCGGTATACCGCTTGTTGGTCAGGCGCGGGTCCGCCTTGGCGCAGAGCAGCGCGTTCACCACCGCCGCGTTGCCCGTGTACGCGGCCCAGTGTATTGCCATGGAGCCAGCCCAGGCGTCGCGGTCCTGGTTGATCATCTCCGGGCTGTCGAGCGCGGCGAGCGCGCCCTCCACACCATCGAGGTTACCCTCGGCGCACGCCTGGATGAGCGATGACATCGAGATTTGACCAAAGGGTCCAATCTGGATCTTGGACGTCCTTCGCGTCAGCTTGGTGGCGGCGGGATTCGGCAGATCCTGTGGCGGAGGCAGATCATCGTCCTCCTTCTCATCGATCTTGGAGAGGCCGTTGGGCACCCCGTCTCGCCGAGAGAAGGTCACGGGCATCAGGGCTTGCGGAAACTGCGAAAGCTGCGGGGGCGCTGCGGCGTAGCCCGCCTTCCGACAGTCTGAGCACTCTTCAGCATGGAATTTGTGCGAAAATCAAACTTCTCAACACGGCGCTAGTCAACACTTCGTTCGAGGTCTTGAGGTCTTTGAGGTATGGTTGGGGCTGTTTTGTGAGCGGCCAGTCGACCGCTGCCATCCAGAGTTTTAGAACTTAAGTTCACGTGCCGTGGAAGGTTTATTTGCTGGGATTGTATGAAGGTGGCGAGTGAGACGCGGCCACACGCCATCGGTACACACGGTAGCCGCAAGCGCGTCGCCCGCGCCGCGGACCTATACTCCTCTCACGCATCTCATTAGATCAATTTGGAGACCCGCCGCGACGATTTGCTTCCATCGACCCCCCTGGCTGGAGATGCGTCCGCGGCGCCAGCCGTCGGCGAGACGACGCCCTTCCTGAGGAGCAGGTCGTTGCCGTGAACCTCCCAGCCCTTGAGGTTCTCCTCGAGCGCGCCGATGCAGTCCCGGGTCGCCTGTTCGCCGAGTAGCCCGCACAGCTCGACAAAGAGCGGCTTGACGAGCACGTTGATGAAGCCCATCTGGCACTGGGCCACGCTCGTCTTCTCGCGATCGTAAAAGGGCGAGATGGGCATCCCGAGATTCCTCTCGAGGTCGCCCTGTCGGAAAAACTCCTCCATGACAAGCTCGGTCCACTTGAGGCACAATTTGAGCGGCTTGGCCGGGTTCGCAATGTCCGCCGCGTGCACAATCAGCGCGAGCAAGAACTTGACGTCTTCGCGGTCGCAGCCCGCCACAAAGGTGTTGCTCGACACCTTCGTCTTGAACTTGGTGTAGTGCTCGAAGTGGAACTTCATGTCCGTTCCCATCACCAACTGAATGACGCAGTCGCGAAATTCGAGGTACTGCTCCCGAGGCCAGCCCTTGAGGAAGTTGCACTCGTCGAGTAGAAGCAGTTTCCACGCGGAGGCGAGGTGGTGCGACTCGAGGATCGACTGGTCGTTGTACGTGAGCGAGTACTCATGCTTCGTCTGCTGGAGGAACTGGTTGTTCACGCCCGGGTGCTGATAGTCGTGGATTGCAGACGCGACGATGCACGCGAGCCGGTCGAGCGGCGTGATCAACTCGTCGACGAGCTTGTGCCGGATGAAGTAGTTGGTGTTGAACACCACGTCGAGAGCGTGCACCGAGTTGTGGTACGGGTTCTCGGCCTTGTAGCCATCCTGGACGCGCCGCAAGAAGGTGAGCAACCGAGGTTTGGACAGTCGGAGCTTGGCGATCAGCCCATGGTCCTCGAGCAGCTGGTGCACGCCGAGCACAAGGTGCGACCCCTCGGCCTTGGCGGCGAAATCGAAGACGTCCACGTCCCATCCGTGCACCTTGGAGACGAAATTTCTGCCGGGCAGAACGTCCAAGTACGGACTCGAAAACCTTCGTGACGATTGTGGAGGGTGGAGGTACGCCCGAATCTCCGGCAGCGTCGACAGCTGATCCATCCGAGCGAGCTCCAGGGCTGCGAGCGACTCGCCGCCCTCGAGCATCCTGGTCTCCAGTCGCTTGAGGCCCTGCGCCGTCGAGGGCAATGCGGCCTGGGTCTCACCGCACTGGACGTCGACAGATTGGCGCCGCCCCCCGCCAAGATTATTCTCGAGAAACGACATCATCTCTGACGAGACGTTGGCGCCGCCTGCCACCTTGAGGTCGATGGTGTACAGCTTGTCCGACGAGATGAGGTGCATGATCCAGCTGATGTCGGACACGTCGTCCGCATCCTCGAGTCGGCCCTTCATATCGATCAGCAGCTCCATAACGCGCTCGACGGGCGAGCCAAACTTGAGATGTTTGGCCTTCTTGTACGCACGCTGCGCCTTCTGCACCTTGTTCATCACGACGAAGAGGCGCACAAGACGCACCAGGCGCACGATGCGCAGAAAATTGAAGGAGTCACCGGCAGTCGACAGCACCGTTACCAACTGGAGCTGCAGGATGAGCAGCCCGATCACGATAAGCGCGTCGACGCAGTTCAGAACGTCGAAGAAATAGGGGAAGCCGTATGCGTACAGCCGGAGCTGGATCTCGACGGTGAAGATGAGGAGGAAGGCGAGCTCCGTGTACTGGAATGCATTGGTCCAACTGATGACGAACGCGTCTTCCTCGTGGTGGGTGATGCACGCCTGGATCATCGTGATGTTGTCGTAGATATTGCAGCCCGCATCGGTGACGGCCATGTCAACGAGCATCCCCAGCATGTTGAGCAGCACCAAGCCGGTGACGAAGAACTCGGTCATGACATTGTCAAAGGTGCGCCGCAACACGTGGCGTCCTGGCAGATACGACTTGGCCTTCTCCTTCTTGTCGGCCATGCTGCACGCTTCAGAATTTAGGCCGCTTCAGGACGCGACCGCCAGTAATCAAGTTTCACTGTCCCAAATTGGTTCGCGCGCAGTTCCCTTTTTAGTGCAGAATTAGGATGTCCCCCGTTCCGCGTTGGGGCCGGACATGAGGAGGGGGGTGGGGGTGTGAGTGCACGCGCTCACGTAGGGCCTCTCGCGCTCTCGTCCACAAAAAGGATGTGTGGATGTCCACGAGCCTGCCACGTCTTGCTGCCACGCGACCACGCTACCAGCCCGACTGCCCGAGCCTGCGAGCCACGCAGAAAGAAAGAAAAATTAGATCCGTACGGAACTTATACGGAACCTGAGGCCGTGAGGCGTCGGGGCACGATATTCTTTGTCATAGTGCTTCAATTATTGGCTGTTTCGGAATCTCGTTGCAATGGTACTGTACATGTAGGAACAGTTGTCGAGTGGCCACTCTTGGCGCCGCGTTGGCCATGGATAGACCATGTGGGTAGACCATGGCCCATGGGTTTCGATCGAGGGTTTCGAATGGGTTAGAGGTAATCGCTCCGTCCGCTCTCCGTGATTGTGCGTGTCTCATACTGTACGTGCAACAGATTCAATAAATTCAAATCTTGAATTCACAACGTCGCGAGAACTTAATTTATATTCCTTGCTCTGTGCTGAGGCTCATACATGTAGGACTTCCCATGCGCGAGCCGTGGAGCTCAAGCAAGACCTGCGCGGCTGAAATCACGAGCACGTTGTGGAAATCTTTAGGTAATCGGATGTATTTTGATAAGGCGACTTCGACGTTTCGTCAAACGTCTCCGGCTCGTCCGACGGTCTCGCTGAACTCATTTTTTGCAAAAATGAGCGACGTGAGAACCTTGGACCTGTTGCTCAGGGCCGCCGATCACGTCGCTCCCATGAAGGCCCAAAATGCCAAAGCAGCTCAGGCGGATCGAAATATGGCGCCATCCAAATCCCCCCCAGTATCGTCTTCTTCACCGACACCGATGAAGCGGAAGTTGGGGGAGGAGGAAATGGGGTCGCTTCCATCTGACGAGGAAGAGGAGGAGGGAGAGGAGGACACGCAGTACGATAACGACCATTTCGTCGAACTGGCTGACGAAGCACGTCGTGCAGCTGGCGAAAGCCGTCTTACCCTTGCGCAGCCGCTCCCATGGCTCCCCTCATCGGCTTTTACGGCCCCTTCTGTGTTTGCTCACGTTGGCGGGATGACCGGGCTGATGCTCCCTGGGTCAGCGCCCATGTTGGCTGCTGTGCCTGGCGTCAATCCCTGCTTCGATCGCCGGTATGACACGGGCATGCCACCGCAGGCCCCTAGCGCGCCAATGCAAATGAATCGCCCCTGTACATCATGCCGAGTTGCCAAGATTCTGTGCGATCGTCAGCTGCCGTGCACCCGTTGCGTTCGCCTCAACATGGTCTGCCAGGCGCCGGCGCATGTCCGCCGCGGCCGCCCCCCCGGCCGCCGGTGGTCTTGCCTCTCGAACCAAAAGCTCGAGCCATCTGCGCTCGGACTTCCCAGCGCCACTAGCCTCACGGGCGCCGTGCCGGGCGTAGGCGGCGTGCTGGGCCTCGATGTGCACGTGAGCCAGCTGCAGCGCATGCCGGCCAGCACGGGTGTCTTTGACACCGCCCTGCACCCGGAGCGCCATCGTGAGCGCCATCCTCATCCAGCCGCCGCCCCCTTCGGCGTCGCCCCCGCAGCTATGACGAACCCCTCAGCTTGGTTCCCAACCGATCCCGGACTCAACCCAAATATGACGAACCCAAACATGACGTTCTCCGCAGCCGGAGCACCCTTGCCACCCTCGGAGTACGCCCAGCCGCTGCGGCCTCCCGCGCATTTCACCGCCACCGTCATCGCAGTTCTCCCGCCTACCGCATCCACGGTACCCACCCAATTACCCTCCCATTCAGTGTCGGCCTCGGTGCACGGCGGCAACTTCTTCGCGAGCGCCGCACCCCAGTTGCCTGCGCCCGCGCCGCTCCCTGTGCCTGTTGACTACTCAGTCGGCGCACTGCGGGCGCAGCTCCTTCAACTGGGAGTACTGCCCTGCATCTGAGCTCGTATCGGAACATCCATGTGTTACGGTCCCCTGGGCCTTCCACGTGGGACGGAACTGAAACACTACATGTCAACAACGCTCAGTGGCAGCTGTGTAGAGTGAATAGCCTGGAGCTGTATGTAGCGTTAAGCGTAGTCAAACCTGTGTGGCTTCGTGGCGAGCCCGTAGTTAGAAGTTACCTGCGTGTGTTGCATGGTGTGTTGCGCATGGTGTTGCGCGTAACAAAATCGCGTCAAGTGACTCGAGGTCCGAAGATTACATGGTTCCATAGCCCCGCGGCGCCCAGGGCGTACACCGGACACCGCCCGCGCACCGCGCTCTAGCCGCTAAAACCAGCGGACCTCTACCTCTCTCCCTCTGGACAACATGACCGAGCACCGTCTTGCGTCTACATAATTCCACAAGTCGATGCACCAAAAGAGGCTGGGGGCGACGGTGTGCATCGCTCACGCCTCGGCGGGCTCCTCGACGATTAGGCAGTGCGCCTTGCACGGAAAGAAAGGCAGCGCCGGCCGCTTGTGCTGCCGCTTGTTCAACGGCACACGAAGCTGCTGACTCAGCGAGGCGCGAAAGAGCTCTGCATTAGGGGCGACTTCGAGCTGGTCGCGCAGGAGCGACACCACGTCGGAGAGCTTGTGGTCGGCCGTGATGATGATAGATCCGAGCAGCGCCTCTTCCGTACATTTGGAAAGGTAGACCATGACTTCCCTCGAGACCAGCTGCTTGGCAGAATGCGTTAGGCGGCCATGCTCGGCATGGTCGTCCGTGAATATGAGCGGAGGCTTATCGGGATCTCTGGTGATGCCCGATCCAATTTTTTGCTGCAGCACGGCTTGTAACTGCTCCGACAGTGTAGGCGTGTCGGCAATCAGGCTTGCCAAGGTCGCGGGCAGTTGCCCACGGTGGCCGCGAAGGAAGCAGCCGCACCGCGGCAGCTGTGGCACAAGAGAGAGCGGATGCCCATTGACGTGCAGCTCGTTCAGCGGCACGAGCGCGCCCTGAGTGCCGCACTCGCGGCAGAAAAGCGCAGGCGTCGTCGGAGCGCCGAGCATCGAGACACGAGTAATATGTGCATTGGCTGTGAATACAGAATTAGGAGTAGATTTGGGGGAGATAGTCGTCGTCGGAAAGTGTACGAGGTCGTCGTTGTCGGCGGATTTTGATGTGCTCCCATAAGACATTTCCTCAGGCCCTGGTGCCTGGACAGCGTCTCGGCGGGTCCTCCGCGCGCGCTCCTCGATGACGGATGACCTCGACCATCCGGTTTCCGGTACAGCGGCCCAAAGGATTGGAAATTCACAATCAAGATCTCCACACGAGGCGTCGATGCTCCATATTTGCAATATGAGTTGGTCGGCCTTTTCGGAACGCACGCTCCACCAACCTCCCGTCTGCCGAAACGCAGGTGTAAACAGTAAAAGTACTGTACAATAACCAGAGGACGCTCATCCCTAGAGCAGTGATAAGTGACGAGAAAGCATATAGCTATAAGATGATCACCCCACTGAGTGCTGAGTAAAACGCTGTATCATCCCCATACCGGGGACCGTGGACGCTCGAGGCACTCGGGCCGTGGTGCGGGTACTTGTAATTGGCGTGGGTGTGGGTGTTCGGATGCAACATCCGTTCTTGCTTCGATTTCCCACCTCGGAAAAGCGCATTCGAACGGGGCGTCCGCCAGGCGCCGCTCGACAGCCGCCCTCGTCGTCGGGTCACGCCCGCTCCCGGTCACGTCGCCCCAGAACGGATCGACGTAGGCTGCATAATAATCGTGGTAGGCGGGCGCGTGCCACCATACCCTTGGGTACGAGGTCAGCGTAGACGGAGGCAGCACCGGTCCGCCACGGAAGGCGACGACGTCGCCCGATTCGAAGATCTCGCTCGCAGCGCGCATCGCATTGAAGATGTGCTGGGTTGACTCGGGCAGCTCGGACTCGATGATGGTGTTGTTGCACTGGGCGCACGTCGCTCGGTCGCTAGTCAGGGCGAGACCGATCAGTCCATTGGGGAGCCGAGGGAACAGGCAGTGCTCGTGCTGGTTAGGCCCAACGACTCGGCAGACGGCGCGCCGATCGAACAGGCGAGCGGCAATAGCGGCCACAGCGCGCTGCTCGTCGTCTTGCGAGAAAACAAACGTTAGGGCTCCGCGGATCCGTGTCGCCCCTCGGGTGTACAACTCGTCCACATGCACGTCGCTCACCTTCCGCAGGCTCATCTCGGCCGCCGTGCGCCGGCCGTACGTGCGTGGCGGCGAGGGAGGTTGTGAGGGTGGCGGCGAAGGTGGAGGGGACGAAGGCGGTGGCGGCAATGGCGGCGGTGACGAGGGCGGCGGAGTCGGCGGCGCGGGAGGAGACGGCGGTGGGGAGGGTGGTCGAGGTGGACGGGGCGGCGCCGGCGGCGCCGACGGCGGCGGTGGGCTGGGAGGCGGTCGCGGCGGAGCCGGCGGGAAAGGCGGCGGGGAGGGTGGTGGCGACGGCGGCGGCGAGGGTTGAGGTGGTGAGGGTGGTGGCGGGGACGGTGGAGGCGGAGACGGTGGTGGTGGTA
>JWZX01002868.1:0-23387 GCA_001275005.1 Chrysochromulina tobinii
ATTTACACTCAATATCGCCAAAATTTTCGCGCCTGCGGCGGGCAAGCCTCCCCCAGACCCCTGTGCCCAAACCTCAGTTTACACACCAGCCTGAGACCCCTGACCTGAGCTAGAGCCATCGAATAGTGTATAGTCGCGACGTGTTATCGCATATCGGAACCGGCGACGCGGTGTATGGCCCGGGCACGTGCGGAACGACGTCACCGTGGCGCCGCATTCGCAATATCGCATTGGCTACCGCCGACCCGACCGTCCCGACCTCGTTCCCGGTACGCGGTAGCGCGTGAGCGCGGCGGTATGCGCCGCGTGTTGAAGCACGATTTGGGGGGATCATTCATCATCGATTTGCTACCTAGAATCGAATGGCTACTGAGCCCGGCTCGCACCACACTTGTTGACGCACTGTGCTCCCAGCGGCCAGTTAGAGGGTCGGTCGGTTTCCCTCACATCTCACATCGTGCTGTCCCTCCACTGGGTCCTCGCTCTTGCTGTTGGGCTCCAGTCTGGTATTTCTCCAGAGGCGGCGCGAAGGGAGCTGAAGAAATTCCGCCCGCCCGGGCGTCTGATGATGGCTTGCTCCAAGTTAGCCATCCTCTTGGCCTCGGCTTTTCGCCTCTCGGCCTCCGCCGCACTACGCTTGACATCGGCCTCACGCTTGGCTTCCGCTATGGCTGCTGCTGCTGCTTCTGCCTCGAGCGCCAGCTTGGTGGCTTCACGGGCCTTCGAGACACCCTCCTCTGCAACCAGGACGGCCGCTTGCGTTTGCTCCTTTGCGGCCGCGGAAGCAGCCGACGCCTGCACCTTGGCAGCTTGCGCTCTTACCTCCGCCTCTGTGGCCATCGCCCTTGCCGCTTTGGCACTTAGCTTCACCTTATCTACCTTCGCAATCGCTGCCAGCCGCGCCTCCTCTGCTGCACGTCCGATCGCGTGTATCCTCGCGTTTGAAACCACCGAGCCTGCCTTCGCCAGCGAATCCTTGACCCGATGCCTCTGGATCTCATTCTTGCCGTGCTCTGCGAGACGGATACTTTCTGCAGCCTTCTCCGCCTCCCGAAGCTTGGCTGCAGCAGCCTGGTCGCTGGCATAGGCCTTCTTGTGGGAGGCTGCTACCTGCTCGCGTGCCGCTCGCACGCTCGCCTCGCTGTCAATGTGAGCGACTTGGAGCGCCTTAGTGGCTTCGACCAAGGTAGAGTCCGCAGCAGCCCTAGCCACACGCGCCTCAGTCCGAGCCGCTCTGCATTTTGCCTGCGCCTCCTCGAGGAATATGGCTATAGCATGCTGGTCCTCCTGATGTTGTTTGAGTGCTGCGGCATCCTCAGCATCAAGCCTAGTCATCGCCTCATCTGCTTCCTGCTTGAACTTGATCACACTCGCCTCTGCTTTCATAGTCTGCGTCGATGACTTGCCCTGGCAGGCTCTGGCTTCGTGCATGGATGCAACCTCATTTCTACTGGCCTCGAGCCGCTTAGCTGCTGATCGTAAGCGAGTTTCCATGAGTACCTTGGTTGACGTCGTCAGACGCCTCTCTGCTTCCAACTTGGCTACCGTTAACTCCTCTTCAGCCACTGCCAACTTCTTCAAGAAGTCAACTTCTGCCTGCATCACTACCACCTTGGCGTCAGTCGCTCGCTCGACCGCTTGTGCCAAAACGTCCTTGGCCGCTAGAGCCGCATCATATCCGACCTTTTCTCGATCGACTGCGGAAAGTGCCGTACGCAGACGCGCCTCGAGCTCATCCACACGCGCTGCACCTATGTGCTTCTCGGCATCGAGTGTTGCGTGCACGTCTGCAAGCAGAAGGGCGCCATCATCCTTGGCCGCCGTGATCCGAACATCAAAGTCAGCACGCATCGCGCTCATCGCAGTGCTGTTCGAGGACGCCTCGTTGGCAGCGATAACTTCGGCAGTGTGGGCCTCAGCGGCGGCGGCGACCACATGCGCTTCGGCTACCTCAGCCTTGCACAGCTCGATCTGGAGTGCTTGATCCCTGATCTGCGAGCGCAACTCCTCGATCAGGACTGAGCGTGCTGCCTTTTCCTTTGCAATCTCCACTGCGGCCTGCATCTTGGCCACTTCGGACTCCTTCTCGGCCATCTCCTTCCACCGGCGCATCGCAATGTCCCGCTCCACATCCATGCGCGCAATCACCTCTTCGAGGTACTCCGAGTGCACTCGCGTCGCCTCGGCCCTCGCTTCGTTGACGGCGATCAGCTCGGTGGCCCGTGTGACCTGCAGCTTGGCGCGTCCCTCGGCCTCCGCTCGTCGCTCAAGCGCTCGTTGCACCTCTTCCTGAGCCTCCTCAAGGGCTTGGCGCAAGGCCTTGGTCTCATCTTTGGCATGCTTCTTGCGCTCGAGTTCTTGAGCATCGTGCCTTGCCACCTCAGCTGCCAACGCCTTGGAGACCGCGATCGCAATCTGCCGTTTGCTCTCCTCCTTGGCGGCTTCGAGATGCCTTATGTGCTCCTTCTGAAGCCTATCCATCTCGATCGCGAAGTGGGTCTGCAGGTTGCGTGTCGCCTCTGTGACTGCCGCTTTGACCGCCTCGCGTTGCTCCCGCTCCGCAATCGCAATTGTGTCCATCACCGCTCGGCCCTCCCGCTCCTCGGACAACTTGCGCGCGCGCTCATGCTCGAGCTGTTCCTTGCGGGCTAGTATCAGGAGCTGGTGAGCCTCGTCATCTTTCTCACGCTGGATGATGCGGCGCAGCTTATACTCGCGCTCGGCCAGCACGTCTTCCATGTGCCTCATCACACGGTCGACATCCTCAACGCGGGCAGTCTCTAGATTCTCCCGCAGCTCGTGCATCTCCCTCCGCTCGGGCGAGGAAAGACGGCGCGACGGGCTGCCGACTGGGCTCCGAGTTGGTTTGCTTTCGCGCTCCTCCGAAATCGGCCTCAAGATACTCGGCTCTGGGGAAGACATGAACTCCTCAGCGGTAGCATTTCCAACATTTGTTTCCGACGTCCCATCAGAGTCTGCTGAACCCCTGCGCAAGTCTTGCCCTCCCCTCGGCCGCCCGACTATCGATCGCTGCGTTCCCCTTCTCGATGAGCTGCCTCCACTGCGCCGCGATGATGCAGCAGCTGGTGGAGACGCACTCGGCGGTGACTTGCGGGCAGTTATCAGTTGCGGCGTCTTCCGCACAGAACTCATCCTCTTGGGGGCGTCCTCTGATAAAATCCTATTCTGACTCACCGACGGGGGCCCTAGGGGCACCGCTGTCGGCACGGCAAGTGCCCAAAGTGTTGCGCGGCCTAGGAGTCCGCACGAGCCGCGCGAGAATTGGAAACGCGGTGCGGGAGAGTTTCGTGTCTCCTTTTAGGTTTCGTTCAATGCGGGTGCGTACGCCCCCCTCGCGCATACACAGGTTGTTGCGTATAAACGCAGGAATCGACGAACCGTATTACAATTGTACACGAGAGCGTGTGATTAAGTTAAGGGGGTAGGTACAAGTCAAGTCTATGCATAAACAACAGACAACCATGCGGAAGCATATCGAATGTGCTCCGGAAGCCAGCAGGGGACTTGACTTGACTTGACCTACCCCCTTTATTGTGTGATCGTGAACAAAAAATTGTTTTCAGTCACGCGTGCGCACCTCTTGCGACCCACGACAAAAACATGCTGCGCTCGGAGGAGATGACTCTGTGCCAGCTGATCGAACGCAATGAGATGGCGCGCATCGTCGTCACTGAGCTGGGCGAGGCAGGCCTCGTGCAGTTCCGCGACATGAACGGCGACACACCTGTTTACAAGCGACCCTTCTCGGAGGAGCTCAAGCGCTGCGACGACATGTCGCGCAAGGTGACATGGCTCTTCAACCAGCTTGAGAACGTTGGCCTACCCGCCCCCGAGTACGACCTGCCCGAGGACGGCGTGGAGATGCTGCCGGGGCTCGACGCGGTCGAGGATGCACTCAAGGCGGCGAAGACTGAGCTGGAGGCGTCGCGCACGCAGGAGCTGCTGGTGAGAAAGGCGCACAATGCGCTCAAGGAGCACATACACGTGCTGAACGTCGGCGGCCAGCTCTTCGAGGAGGCCGCCCCCGCGAAACCGCGTGGGCAAACGCGGGATACGAAGTCCTCTTACGACCAGGTGTCGACGCTCGCAGCCCCCCTTCTCGCATCCGACTTCGGGACGGGCAAGGGCCCGAGTGGGCACGAGGAGAGCTTGCTTCGCGTGCAGGCGGGCGTGCTGCCGCGGGCTCTCACGCCCGCGCTCGTGCGCGCCGTCCATCGCATCACGCGCGGCAACTGTGTGGTGCGCGACATGCCCATCGAGGAGCCGCTGCTGGGCATGCCCGCTGACGGCCGCTACGGCGAGCCGACCATGATGCCCAAGAACGTGTTCCTACTGCTCTACACGGGCAGCTCAATTCACGCCAAGGTGACGAAGCTCTGCACCCACTTTGGCGCCACGCTCTACCTGTACCCCGAATCGCGCGACCAGAGGAACGCTCTCGTCGCGCAGACAGGCGTCCAGCTCGTAGAGATGAGGGAGCTGCTGCTGCACACGAGCACGCTGCGCAAGAAGACGCTCGCCGAGATGTGCGCGTCGCTCGCCATCTGGGCGCGCGTCGTCAAGCGCGAGAGGGCCACGCTCACGTCGCTCAACATGTTGCAGTTCGACCTGCAACGCAAGGTCTTCGTGGGAGAGGTGTGGTGTCCGACGGCCGAGGTGCCCAAGCTCCGCCTCGCGCTCAAAGGGGCGGCGGTCAAGGCGGGCGGCGACATGAACCCGATCCTCAACGAGCTCGAGACGAAAGACACGCCGCCCACCTTCCTGCGCACCAACCGCTTCACCTCCGGATTCCAGGGGCTCGTTGACACGTATGGGATCCCGCGCTACCGCGAGGTCAACCCGGGTGCCTTTGCCATCATCTTGTTCCCCTTCCTGTTTGCGATCATGTTCGGCGACGTGGGACATGGCTCGCTGCTTGTCCTGGTTGCGCTCTACTTCATCGCCAACGAGAAGAAGCTCGGCAAGGCCAAGCTCGAAGACATCATCCAGATGGTCTTTGGCGGCCGATACGTGATCCTGCTCAACGGCCTCTTCGCCGTCTACGTGGGCTTCCTGTACAACGAGGCCTTTTCGGTGCCCTTCGGCCTGTTCAAGTCTTCGTGGCAGGAGGCCAAGCATGAGGTGTGGTTTAATGGCTCCGTCGTCGGCCACACCGTCTCCGTCGAGTGGGACAAGAGCGTCTACCCTTTCGGGGTCGACCCGATGTGGCACATGGCCGCGGACAAGATGACCTTTTTCAACTCGTACAAGATGAAGTTGTCCATCGTCTTCGGCGTAGCGCAGATGACGCTCGGCATCACTCTGCAGATGTTCAACCACATCCAGTTCAAAGACCGCCGCTCCATCTGGTTCGGCTACGTGCCCGAGATCACCTTCTTCCTCGGCATCTTCGGCTACCTCGTCTACATGATCCTCAAGAAGTGGTCCATCGACTGGGTGGCCGAGAAGAAGCAGCCACCCTCACTGCTCAACGTGCTCATCTCCATGTTCATGTCGCCGGGCAAGTACACGGAGGCCGACATGCTCTACGAGGGGCAGGATCACTTCCAGCTCTTCCTGCTCGTCATTGCCGTCACGGCGGTCCCCTTCCTTCTGATCCCGAAGCCCCTCCTCTTCTACCTTGACATGAAGAAAGAGGCGGCCGAGAAGGCCGAGAAGGCGGCCACGCTGGGCGAGGTGGTCGTCGCCACGGGGGCTGCCACCGCCAAGGAGGGCAGCGAGGATGGGGACGAGGCGGGCCACGCGGAAGAGGAGGAGGGCGAGTTGGGTGAGGTGATCGTGCACCAAGTGATCCACACGATCGAGTTCGTGCTCGGCTCGATCTCGAACACCGCCTCGTACCTGCGCCTGTGGGCGCTCTCTCTCGCGCACTCGCAGCTCTCCGAGCTCTTTTGGGAAAAGGTGATGAAGGAGAACGCCTTCCCCGCCGCCAAGCTGCCCATGCCGTTCAACGGCCTCGTGCTCATGCTCCTCTTCTCCGCGTGGACCTTCCTGAACCTGGGCGTGCTCATGGTCATGGAGAACCTCTCCTCGTTCCTCCACGCGCTTCGGCTCCAATGGGTCGAGTTTCAGAACAAGTTTTATAACGGCGACGGCTACAGGTTCGTCCCCTTTTCGTACGCGGCTCTCATCCACGACGGGAATGACGACTGAGGCGCGTGTCGGGCCGGCGGCAGACGCGCGCGCAAGAGCGCGATTAGAGCTTCCGATCCATTTAATGTTCATATTATGAGGCGCACGTGGGCGCCGGATGCATGGCTACGGCTGACGGCTGTGCTGCCACGGCCAAGGGCGCGCGCGGGGTGCCGTGATGATGTTTGCTGTTCTCATTCTGAACACGTGTCAAGGTCGAGCGGTGTGCCGATAGCGGTGTGAGTGCACCCGTATAGCTACCGTCGAAGCCACCGCACTACGCACGTCTATCGATATACCGTACCTCGCTTTACACGCTTACTGCGGAGGGTGCAGTGCAGTATGTCGTGAACGAATTTATCAATTGAATTCATAATTGGCGCCGGAGGGTAGAATACTAACCGCAACCGCCGACCCGCGCACATGGCACGTGAGGTCGATGGTCAAAAGCGCGCGCCCAGCCCACCGGTCGCCTTTTCGCGATTCGGCCGCGAACAAAAAGGAACCAGGCACAACGCAAGTGTGGCAAGGAGTGGCTCCAGGCTACAGAGGTCAGAGCGTGAAAGGTATCACAGAGCTGATGCGTTCGATTGCCTCACTAATTGCCTCACCGACCTCTTGCAAGCCTTTTGGGCATCGAGCAACTCTTCAGCACAGCGATGCGCAGACGACGAAGCGACGACACGCTGACGACGGAGCAACGACACGCTCGATGTTCTTTACATGGCCGCTGCGAATTCGGACATCTTGAAGCTGCTGCCCACCGCACCCCCCTTCGCCGGCTGCCTGCGCATGCGTTCCTGCAGCGAGAGCTTCTTCTTCCTCGTCGCCTGCGCGCCGGCGCCCGCGTACCCGGTCGCGGGCGCGCGCGCGGTTGCGGCGCGCTTGTGCTGCTGGGCCGCGAGAGTGGACGGGACATCCTTGAGCCCGAAGCTCTTGGCGAGATGGCCCAGGTGGAGGCCGCCCACGTGCACGAGCCGCTGGACCACCTTCGAATGGGCTGCATACGCACGCAGATACGACTGGTACGCGCCGATCGCCGCATGCTCAAGGAAAGCACGCTCCTTGACTGCCTCCTCGAGCTGCTTCTGCAGCGCCACCTCAAGCACGAAGACGTCGCGCCGAGAGCCCTCGGGGCACAAGGCCGCCTGCAGCGACGCGAATTGGAGCTCACGCGGGTGGACGCCCGCCTGACGGAGCAGCTGCAAGAAGGCGGCCTCGCAGGGGTGTAGCAGCAGCACCGCCTGCCCGCCCTGCCCGAGGCGTGCCGTGCGCCCCGCGCGATGAAGGTACTCCTTGGCGTCCTGCGGCAGGTCGTGCTGCACAATCCAGTGGACGCCCTGCAGATTGAGGCCACGCGCCGCCACGTCGGTGCAGATCATCACGCCGGAGCTCAGATCACGAAAGCGATGGAAGGCTTGCGTGCGATCTTTCTGTTTCATCTTGCCGTGCAGGCGCACCACCACGGTCTGCGCGAGCAGCGCGCACGCGAAGCTGTGCGGATCTGCCGCCGACTTGTCGCCGGCGCCGCCGGCGACACCGCCACTGCCGCGGCCGCGCTTGCGGCCTCTGGGCTTGGCGACCAGATGAAAGCCGCCATCGGAGCCTTCTTCCCAGTCCCCCTCGTCCTCCTCGTCCTCCTCGTCCTCCTCGTCCTCATCGGCGACCGGCCCGACGTCGTCGGCGTTCGAGCGCCCGTAGTAGATGCCATTGCCGCCGTTGAGCTCATCGTGCTCGTTGGCGTGCCCAGCCTTGATGGCCGCCTCTCGCAAATCGGGCCAGCGCCCCGCCGCCGCAAGCAGCTCGTAGAGGAAGTCGACGCCGTCGCACGAGGAGACGAAGACGATCATCTTGCACGCACGCCCTCCCGGCTGCTGCGCGGGGACGCACTTGGAGTGGAGCAGAGCGAGCAGTGCCGTCAGCCGCTGCCGCGTTGGCACGAAGGCATACGACTGCACCAGTCCCAAAGGGGCGTCGAGGGCCTCCGTGCCTGCGCTGGCGGCGGAACTGCCGCTGACAGCCGCATCTGTGGCGGCGGCGGCGGCGGTGCAGCCGACGGTGGTAGCAGGCGCCGTGGCGGTGGCAGCGGCGGTGCTTGTGCCAGCGCCGGTGGCATCACTTGAGGCCGCTCCGAAGCCCTCCTCGAACCCGCCCTCAGTCACGAAGCGCGCGCCCTCCTTGTTAAGGGTGAGCGTGGCGTAGTCTCGCAGAGAGCGCCCCGCCAGCTCACGTAGACCCTTGGTGAGAGTAGCCGAGAGCAGGACTGCTTGGTACCGTCCCACGGCCGCGTCCCGCTGCGCCTCGACCTTCTGCAGGATCGTATCGATCGAGTGCTGGAAGCCTAGGTCAAGCAACCGATCGGCCTCATCCAAGACCAGATGGGCACATAAGGAGAAATTCCATGCGGCGGTCGTCTGCGCGTGGTCGGCGATGCGACCAGGCGTGCCCACGAGGAGCGCGACACCCTTGCGCAGCCGCGCCTTCTCAGCCTTGCGATTCTCGCCACCCATCAAGGTTGAGGTCACCAGCCATGGGAAAGGAGTCGTGAGTGTACGCACCACGTCGTGTGTCTGTAGGCACAGCTCGCGCGTGGGCACGAGCACGATGGCAAAGGTGCCGGCGGCGCGCGTGACGATCGTGGCGCCGCGGCTCACGAGCGACTGCACGATCGGCACCGCGTACGCGAGGGTCTTGCCCGAGCCCGTCGGCGAGCGCACGAGCAAGTCGCCACCGCCGAGCAAAGCCGGGATGGAATGCTGCTGCACGGGCGTGAGCCTCGCCATCTGCATGCGCTCGGTGAGGTGCCGTTGCAGGTAGCGATCGAGGGGCAGCTCCAAGAATGTGGTAGCGCTGAATGTCGCCGCATGCACCTTGGCGTCGGAAGCTAGCGTGTCTGGCAGCGCCGCGGCGCGAGTCGGGTCTGCCTTGCGAACGACCACCGCCGTCGCGGACGCCGGCGCCGACGCATACCGCGCCTTCTTGGCTGGCGGCTTCCGAATCACACTCTCTATCACGGTGGTAGCCGCTGCGCTGCTTGCCGATGGCTCGCCGCCCGCAGGTTCTGGATCAATCGACGCCGACGCCTTGCGCTTAGTAACTTTTGGAGCTGCCGGCGCTGCAGCCGACACTTGAGCGACAGCAACTTGCTGCTCAATCTGCTGCGGCGGCCTAGTAGAGACAGCTGAGTCTGGTGCCGACGACGGCGCTGGTTTCAGCTTTGGCGGCGGCGCTGCGGTGACGATGTTCAGCTCAAAGCCCGGCATGTGTGTGGACTGACACCGCGGACGGAGAACGAGCACGTCGCCGTGAAATATGGCTGTTAATGCTCGGCCGCCTTGGTAGGGCACGCAGGATTAGGTGTTGAGGAGGGGCATGGAATATTTTCACATAAGTACCAGTGACAACAGTTGCCGAGGCCCCCCGGGCCTCCCAAGGGGGCCTCCCGAAACGAAATTCCCGTTGAATTCCCGTTGACGACTCGACGTGTACTTGTCTGTTTTTTGCGTGCTCGAGCTACGTCATCGCTACGTCATGCGATACTCGTTTGCCAGACCCTCACTGTGCCCATGACCTTGCCCAGCTGCGGCCTACGGGGACTTTGCCTTGCGCTTTGTGAATTTCCCGAAACTGGCATACTGCATGCAAACTGCAAACTCAGTCCAGTTGTGTATCCCCTTGTGTGTATCTAGTGTCACTACAGCTCGCGTTCCCTGGACGGAACCCCAGGACTGCTGGTCCTTCCCCGGTGTTTTTGAGGTACATGTACCGTCGGTACCGGTACCGGTGCGTCTGGCGCGCGAGTCGGTGGGTGGGTTGGTTTTGAGGGGGTTCGGTTTGTGTGGTTCGTGTGTCTGTCTCGTGTGTCCGGGTCCCCCCCCGGTGTTTTTGACCGTCTCCCGCCTGGATTCCTTTTGGAAACGCCCGTCGGCGACGCGCCTTCCTCCGGCCCGCCCCGACGGGACCCCGACCCAAGAGAAAGCAGAGCATGGCGCAGCTGGTCCATGCTGCAAACTTCTTCCCTACCCACGCACCCGATGTTGATCTCGCAGACGGAAATACGCTGCGCACATATCTCGTCGGCAGCTTGGTCGTGCCTCTCGTGGCACTTGATCGTGCAAAACACGGCAACCTCGAGCTCGGCATTGGCGACGATGGTGGGGTGGACGAGACGGGATGCGCGCTGTGGCCGAGCTCAACGCTCGTCGCAAGCTTGATCTGGCGGTGCCGTAGTTTGCTGGGCTCCGTCGACGTTCTTGAGATCGGGAGTGGCACTGCCTTTTGCGGCATGGTGGCTCGGCAGTTGGCCAGAAGTGTGGTTGTCTCTGACCGCGAGCCGAGGATGCGGCAGCTGGCGTGGCGCAACGTAATGGCGCAGCACGCGCTTGCCGCACCGACCAGCGTCGCCGATTATGGCTGGGCGGAAGGCGACCCATGGCCGAAAGAGCGCTTCGGCCTCGTGGTCGCCTCGGACGTGCTGTACGGCGTTCACCAGTCATGCCGCACTTGCCCCGAGGAACTCGGGCGTTTCGTCGAGCTGCTCGAATGCTCGCTCGCTCCTGCCGGCATGATCATCATCGGGCACGTGGAGCGAAACTCGAGGGCACGCGCCGACTTGCGCAGCGCACTCGAGAGACGGTTCACAGTGCGTCAACTCGACCCGGGAGAGTGCCTGAGCGCTTCCATGTACGGGCAACCCGGGAATGCGGGCGTCCTCGGCGGGGTTGTGATGCTGTGCACACGCGCGCCGGAGGGGTCCGCTCTGATGGCAGCAGCCGCGACGGATGAGCCCGACTGCAAGCTCAGTGGCAGCGAGCAGCCGATGCCGCTACCGGCGCAGCCGCTGCCGGCACAGCCGCCGCCACCGACGCGACCGCCGACGCTGCCGCCATCCAGTGGCCGCCCTGCCGTCGCCTCAGGCGCCGAGCATCCGGTGGATCGATCGAGCGAGTGGCCGACCGAGCGACCCCTCAGTGATCGGCCGAGCGAGGCAGACATGCTCGTCTCGCGCCGTCTTGGGCTCGATGTGCGCCGGCTGCATTGGCTCGAGCCGACTCTGATTGCATCTCTGATTGCATCTCTGATTGCATCTCTGATTGCATGCTGATCGCCACCCTCGTCGCATGCAGGTGCGCCGGCTGCTCTGGCTCGAGGCGACGCTGTGGGCACGCAGCCCCCCTGACGTGAGTCGAGATCGCGATCTGGGCCTCGATCTGCGCAAGGAGCTGCGAGGCTTTTACGAGGACGAGCAAGACCGGTGGGCGGCCATACGCCCTCCCCTCTGTGTCAACATGTACGAGATCCCGCGCTCCGGCCGGGACGTTCTCGAGAAGAATGAGTCGTATTCGATGACAACGCAGCGGCGCATGGCCGAGGACGTTGTGCGCACTCGGGCTTACACACGTGCCATTAATCGTGCGGTGGGGCGTCTTCCCGCTGGGGCGCGCGTGCTGGATGTCGGATCGGGTCCCTTTTTGCTCCTCGGCCGCATGGCCCTCCACGCAGGCGCCCAGTTTGTCGCATGCATTGAGCACTCGATGGAGTCGAACGATCTCGCGGCGGAGCTCGTGCGCCGAGAGGCATGTGCGTTCGACTGGCGCGTGCGACCGTATGAGAAGGGGGGAGGGGGTGGAGGGGCGGACCGGGGCTCCTCCTTCGCTAAGTGCACGTCCAGCCGTCGGTCGAACGATCGGCGAGATCAGCGAGATCAGCGAGATCGTCGAGATCAGCGAGATCGGCCGGACGATCGGCGAGATCGCGAGGATCGGCTGCGCCGTCGGACGGACGAAGTGGACTCCTACCATCAGATGCTCCGGCGGCTCGGCCTCGAGCTGCATGTGAGGACTGCCGATGGCCACGGATTGCCCTGAATGCCCATTGAGTACTTCTGATGAGTGCATGCTCTCTCGATCTCGATCTCGAGCTGCAGCCGACGAAGCTCAGCTTCCAGGAGCTCAGCCTCGTCGCGGGCGCGTTGGTGGCACCTGCGGCGCTCAGCCAGCGCTCCGGCCTCGAAGACCCCAATATGGACGCGGATGAGGGCACTTTGACGGGTGCTGATGGGGTCACGCGACCGTTGATTCAGATCGTCGTCGGCGCAGGCAATGCTCGAGGGGGCAGCGTTGGCGCGCCACAGGCTGCGAGGGTAGTCGAGCTGTATCGTGGCCTGTCGAACACGACCGCGTTGCCGGCTGGGATGGACCTGATCGTCCATGAGATCCTCGGCAATGTGGCGAGTGCGGAGGGCGTGATCAACGCCATCAACGAGCTGCGCGGGCGCGAGGGGCTCGCCGGACGTACGTGCCTTGCGCTTGGGATTCGGCCTGAGTGCTTCTGAAGGTCTCTGAGCGCACGCCTTTCTCATCAGGTGCGTGCCGTGTCCTTCCCGAGGCGGCGGGCACGCTCCTCGCGCCCACCAGTGCCGTCAATATGTGCATCGTCGAGCGGCTCCTGATGTTTGAGAACACTGGACGCTCGGCGCCCAAGCCTCACAAGCTCTACGCTGTGCGCGGATTCCCTGCGGAGCACATGCTCGCCGCGCCTCAGCCCATGGAGTGGCTCGAGTTCAACGAGTACATGCCACCGGTGAGCACGCGCGTCATTACGTTTGAGACGGTCTGTGCGGGCGGCTTCGAGGGTCTACACATGCACCTGCAGGTGAGGACTGCCGATTGCCACTGACTGCCTTTGATCATCATAGATTGCTACGGATGGCTTCGAGGCTCTGCACTTCCACGTACAGGTACAATGCGACGCGGAGAATGTGGTGGACTCGTGGCGCGAGCGTACCACATGGACGTGCACGTACGTACGCCTCCTCGAACAACCTCTCTCGCTGCCCGCCGCGGCGCTCATCGAGTGCACCTGCACCGTCGATGCGTCTACTCACTGCCCGGCCTACTCGGTAGCGGTTCGCGTGAAAAAGGACCGGGAGGCCCCGTGGGAGCACGTGACCGAATACTCGTGGGATGGGGATGGCTGATCGATTGAAATTGTGGCTGAGGCATCCCACGAAAGCCTAAGAGATAGCGCGTGGCATGCACGGTGCAATCCGCATGTCCTTATACCATTCTAACGGCGCGCCGTTACAAAGATGCAGCTGGACCAGATGAACAAGTTGAAGTTAAGCCGGCCCGGAAGGGCTAAGGCGGCGTTCGGTTTCGAACGATTAATTAAGGGCGCCCCGCCCGGCGACGGTGTGTCTGCACTACATACTCCCGACTTCCCCTTCGGAAAAGGGGGGGCTCGAGGTGTCTGGAGGGGGGCGGGGGTGGGGGTGTCATCATGCACAGATGTGAGATGAACCCCGGGCCGGGCCGTATGGGTCGTTATAGCAGTTATAGCAGTTGTTGCTTCAACATCACAGGGGGGTTGCGAATGATCCCCCGCCCCCAAGTGCTTGGAGATCGCCAGGGGGAGTTGCGGAGTTCTAGCCGCCCGATGCGCGATGGTCGCCTGCCTCGTTAGGTACCCGGTACCCGGTCAGGCGAGACAAAAGACAAACTTTCACACCGGTCCGTGTCCTTGGTGTTTTAATCAGACTCTTGACCTGTGAATGCGAATGTGGTCTTTCACACAGGGTAGTAACAGTGCCGTAGCACCGGTTGTCGCGTCTGTCGTGTTAACGTTCACAGGGTGTAGGGTCTTCGAAGGAGGATGTCTCGACGCTTTGCTCGCGCGCTCTTGGCCTTCTGCGCCGCAGTGGCGGCTTTTCCGGAAGAGGAGGACGTCGTCGTGCTGACAGCGGACAATTTTGACTCATTTATCAAACAGTCGCCGCTCGCCCTGGTAGAGTTCTACGCTCCGTGGTGTGGACACTGCAAGCAACTCGCCCCGGCGTGGTCGAAGGCTGCGGCCAAGTCCAAGAAGCTGCCAGTGCCGGTGCCTCTGGCGAAGGTGGACGCCACCGTTGAAGAGGACCTTGCATCCAAATATGAAGTTAGCGGCTATCCGACGATCAAGCTTTTCAAGAATGGTGTGGCCGAGGACTACATTGGTCCTCGCGATGCTGATGGCATTCTCGCATATGTAGCCAAGATCAGTGGCTTCAAGTTGCAGCAGCTCAATTCGACGGAAGACCTGACGGCGCTCGCCAAGAAGAGCACGCATCCCATTGTGCTCGGCCTCTTCCGCATGCCAGTCGCCGCCTCATCCTTCTTCCAAAAGTTTTCGAAGGCAGCATTTGAGGCAACGGGCCAGCCTGTGGTCTTCGCCTACAGCGCCTCGTACGCCACGCCGCCCTTGATGCCACCGACTGTGGACGGCAAGAAGCCGCCCGTTCCGGGTCTAGTGCTCCTCGATCCGGCCGCGATATCCAGCCCGGTATCTACTCGAGGTCTCTACACGATGCCACGCAAGAAGGAGGACTTCACTCTCGATGCCAGTGAGTCGCGCCACCGTAATCGAGACGGCTCCCCTCGCTCGAGACGACGCACAATCTCAAACGAACCCACCGCTGCTGAGAGGCGCCGCGCGCACCCGACTCTCGCTCCCGCAGTCGCCACGTGGCTGAACTCTAACGGTGTCAAGGTCGCATTAGAGGAGAAGGAGGAGGTCGATGACCACCCCAAGGATTATAGCGAGCACGGCGATGATCACGATTCATCTCACTACGAGGACTACGATTAAGACGAGAAAGCCGGTAGAGAAGGCGCTGCACCGCGTAGGAATGGGGCACGTGACGAGCCGCTGCCGCATGTAACTAAGAGATGCACGACCGACGCGAAAGCGGACCTTAAGTTACGCGACCCGGGCGATTTCCGATTAGCATCTCATTAGATTTCTAGGCATTCGTCCATTTGGCTTTGGGCAGGGGGGCTGCGCTGCGGCGTGTGGCGGTAGAGAGCGTGACGTGCGCACAGTATTCCGTATACGCGGGTGCGCTCGGCTGGGCAGTGTACCGTCGACCGCGTGGAATCGGCGTGATCAGTCGCGGTCAGTCAGGGTCAGTTTCTCGTCCGCGCGGTCCCCCCGGCGCTCGTGATGCCGCGGTGATCGGCCGGGCGGCGGCGCTGGGCTGGGGCTCAGGGGCGGGCGGCAGGGAGACAGTCGAGCTGCGGGATCGCGGGGACGGGCGGGCGCACGGGGGGCGGGCGGGTTCCGGGTACCCACAATGTTTCACAGCGTCACACCCGCACAAGTACGATCATGAATTCATTCGATGAATTCATTTATAACATTTATACGATTAACGTTATCACGAGTAACATGCGATCCGGCCATCCGGTATGCGGTAACAGGGTAACACGTGATCGATGCCGCGATTTCGACCGCGATTAAACCATAAACGCATCGGGCATGCCGGCCCACACCCATGAGCCATGTTGTACACGTACCGTGTGCACACCCCGGGGACAGTATCGGCCGATACCGGGTATATACCGGGCTGTCGACGGCTGTTGGTATCTCAAGGTTAAGCGGACGTTGTGCAGCGTGCATCACCTCCAGTGCATTTTGTTAATCAGAGCACCATGGGCCCATCTCTCGCCCCGCTGGAGGACCGGTCGCCTCGCCCGATGCCGCCGCACAAGTTCATCACGCCGACTTGTGCTGCACACCGCTCTTATCCCAAAAGATGCCTGAAGTGCCTGGTTGAATGCAAAGGGCCTTCATGGCCTCAGCCACGTCAGTGCCCGCCTCGTCTAGGTTGAGCTTGGCAATGTTGACGCGCTTCAGGGCAAAACATCTTTTGAGCCCCTGAGGCAGCGTCGTCAGGAGATTGTCGTGCAGGAAGAGAGTTTCGAGCCTGGGCGGATACGGACCGCCTGGCAAGGCTTCGATCTTGTTCTCTTGCAGCTGCACACCGAGCAAGCCGGCGCAGGAGAGTAGTGAGGTCGGCACGGCCGTTAGCATGTTGCCCCAGAGGGAGAGACGCTCAAGCGAGGGCGTCGCCTCGAAGTATCCATCGGGGATCACCGAGACGCGGTTCTTGTGCATTTCAAAGATCTTGAGCGACGGGTGCGAGCTGAGCGTGGGCATCGCTTCTATCGCGTTGCCACTCAGCCGTAGCTCGGTGAGAGAGACGCAGTTCACGAGGCTGCCAAAGCGCACCAGGTTATTGTCGTACAGGTTGAGCACCGTCACCGCCGACCATTTCACGAACATCGCGTCCGTCGTCATCATCAGCTTATTCGCCGCGATGTTGACCTCCTCCAACTTGGCGAGATCGCCGATCGAGGGGGGCAGCTTCTTTATCTGGTTGTTGAAGAGATTGAGCTCGGTCAGGTTCGGAGGGAGTGTGGCCGGCAGCTCCTTGATCTTGTTGGCGAACAGCAGCAGCTTCTGCGATCAGCAAACGCGCGTTGGTGTGCGTGTGAGAGAGAGGAGGGAGCAAGAGAGGAGTGCAGAATCACTACACGACAGAGGCCGGAAGATAGCGCGCGCACCTCGATTGACTCACTTGTGGAGAAGTCCGCGGGGATCGTGGTGAGCGCGTTGGTGCTCGCGTCAATCTCCTTGAGCGTCCTCAAGGTGCTGAGCTCTGCCGGCAGCTCCTTGATCTTGTTGTTGGCACAAGTGATCTTCGACACGTTCTTAGGGATCGAAGCAAACGGGAGTGAAATAAGGTCCTGCTCCTCGACATTGTACTCGATCTCTTTATCGCCGGACTTGCTTACGGCGCATCCCATCGTTCAAAAAGCGTATAGCGCGAGAGCGACAAGGGCGACTGGCGCTGCAGCCGGGGGCGCGGCGTCACTCGAGCCGAAACTTCCGTAGCCGAAAAGGCGTCAATCCCCCAAACTTCATCCTTTCTACTACATGTATGTACAGAGTTGGTACTTGTTGGAAATACGGGCTCTGGGACCGCTGTTCCTCGTATTAGCTACCCGTTATGAATCCAGCTGTACCGTTCACGGTTGGTTTAATGGTTACATTTATCCGATCATGTTGAACATGATGTAACATCGTGAATACATGTGTAGCTGTAGGCCCTTTACATATGTAGGGCTGTAGCAGCACGACCACGAGTTTGCAGTTTCATTCTCGGACGTGAGCTCGTTTCATTCTCTTGTACCTGAACACCCTTCGCTTCGCCTCCCACCTGTTAATACTCCCAATGAACCCGCAATGATTGTCGCCCATGGGCGTGTAGCTGTAGGTCTAGGTGTGCGCGGTCGCTCTCTCCGGAAACTCCGCCTCTCCTCTCCGCTGATAGGTATAGTTACTTAGTTTGCGAAAACCCCGCTGATAGGTAGGACACCTCACATACTACAGTTTAGTGCGTTCGGTTCTGCAGGCACGCTCAAGCTGTCGATTGTGACTGTCACTCGAGCCAGCACGGCCGGCTGCCTGCGGTCCCGGGTCGGCTGCCTGCAGTCCCGGGGCGGCTGCCTCCGAGGGTGAGGCTCTGTTGGAATCTCGCCTCGAGCTCCGGATCGGTCGCCGTCGTCCCCATCGCTGGCATGGCGAGGCCCGCGCCATGCCCGGGGACGTTGCCGGAGGCTCCCGTCACGGCCAACGGGGCGCGCGCCGTCACGCGCGCCGTCTCGGCGGCCGACAGAGCCCCCACAACGAGCACCGCACACTGCGTGCGGCCCGCCGCGACGCCGATGGCGCGCACGCCTGGGGGCAGCGCGACCTCCTCGACGGTCGTGCCATCGGCTTCACGCACACCACCGAGGCTCACTTCAAAGCACCGCCCGTCCAGAGTCGTGAGTAGCGCCGTATCGGCGCTCGCTTGCATTGAGCACACCGCGAGGCCCTCGAGAGCCCGAAGCGGCGCCAGCGCCCCCCCAAACTGACCGCTGCACACCACCATGGCACTCGGGTCAGCAAGGGGCGCGGCGCCCGCGCAGGGGGCGTGGCCGAGAGAGATCATCATGCGTCGGCCACTGCAGCACAGGGAGCGAACTGCAAGTGGTCCGCCGCTCAGTGGCCCGCCCCGCACAGCGCGCTCGAGCTCGCTCATACTGAGGGCCCTCGCCTCTGTCACTGGGCGCGCGGCGCCCGCGGCGCCCCAGAACCTTCCCCACAGATGAACCTGCCCGTGAACGTCGATGGCGGCGCTGGTCTCACGGCCGCAAGAGAGATGGGATAGCAGTGCCTCACGACCGCCGCTCAGGCTGCCGTGATGACACGGCGCCGCGTCGGCGTGATCGGCCACGTCGCCGCCGCCACGCCCAAGCGCCCCAAAGTCCCCAGCGCCCCACAGCACGCCACCGCCCACGACGGCGCCAGTGGCGCCCACGACGGCGCCCTCGGTGCCCGCGGCGGCGCCCGACGCGGCGGCGGGCAGGAGCAGAGCGCCTGCATGCTGGAATCCCGCGGTCAACAGGGCGACCAGCGCGTCCGGCGGACCAACGGGCGCGAGTCGCCGGGGGGTCCAGATGAGACCGTCGGCACCCTCCCCCTCCCCCGTCGCCTCGTCCGCCGCCTCGCCGCCGACGACACAGCTGCGGCGCGGCGCCGGCCGCCCCAGCTGCTGCCGCACATTCTCGCCCCACCCGAAGATGTCATCAGCCCGCCTGCCGCATGCCAACGAGAAGTGCGCTCCCGCCGCGATGTGCAGCAGAGGCTCCTTGCGACCGGCGAGAGCACCGTTGGTGAGCAAGCGCGGCGCGCACGTCGCTAGCTCGCCCTGCCCAATGCCCAACTCGGCGCGTTCGTTACGCCCCCACACGATGACACGGCCGCCCTCGCTGGCGGCGGTGAGGGCGAGCACGTGAGGGCCGTCGCCGCAGGCGAGGGAGGTCACGTGATGGCGATCGAGGGCCGCGTGATGAAGCAGCGACGGCTGCGGCCCCAGCAGCTGCAGGCCCATTGCACCGCCGCGGCCGCTGGCACTGCCGCTGCCACTGCCGCTGCCACCGAATGCATCGGAGCCCCACGCGTACACATCCCCCGCAGCGAGCAGCGCGAGGCAGTGGGCCGGCGCCGCGACCATCTGCATCAACGCCTGCCCTCGGAGCTCGAGGATCTCGTCGGGGGTACGCACGACCGCGCCCGAGGCGGCGCTTGGCAGTGTTCCCCACATGAAGGATGCCAGCGTCTCCCTTGGCTTGTCGCCGCCGTCGTCGCCGTCGCCGCCGTCGCCGCCGTTGCCGCCGCCGTCGCCGTCGCCGCCCGTTTCTGTCGCACTCCATCGATCGGTGGTGACGGCGATGCGTGCGCTCGCAAACGACACGTCGCACAGGGGAGACGCCCACACGCGCTCGACCACGTTCGTCGCGAGAGCGCCACCGACGCGCATCGGGCGTGCCGCGCGCCCGCCGCCGCCGCCGCCGCCGCCGCCGCCGCCGCCGTGGCCTAGCTGGCCGTTGGTGCCCTCCCCGAACGAATAGAGCTTGCCCCCCTGGCTGAGCGCGAGGGTGTGCGCGCGCCCACACGCGACGGCCGATAGGCCAGCGGGCTCCTCACCTTGCCACGGGCCCGCAATCTCGATGAATCTCGGGGCACCGAGGACCGGAGCCGCGCCTGCGAGCACGGAGGTCGGGCCGCAGCCTAGGAGCTCGCCTGAAGGAGTGAGGAGCATCGAGTGTGCACCGCCGCACGCGATGCTTGCGATGCCGGCTGGCGGCAGCCCGTCCACGCGGCGCGGGCTCGGGTCCGTGCCGCTGCTGCCGGCAGGCAACGGCCGGCCGAGCTGCCCCTCCGAGCCATGCCCCCAAGAAAAGACGGAGCCGCCGTCTGAGAGGGCGAGCACATGCTCGGCGCCGCAGGCAATCTGATGGATGTCGGTGGGGAGCGCGACGCGCTGCGGCGGTGGCGCGAGGTGCTCCGTCGAGAAGATCCACGAGAAGACCTCACCCTCGTCCGTGAGGAAGTGAACGCGCGACCCATCACACGCCAGCGCCGTGCAGCCGCTCGAGATGTGGCCGATGGGCAAGGGGAGCTCACCGGCACCCCACGCGGCCAGAAGACCTGCGCTCGTGCCGCACACGCTCCAACCGTCGCCTGCGCCGACGCACCGCACGAATTGCGAGCGGAGGGCCAGCAGCCGCGTTGGCACCTCGACTGCATCCGTATGAGGAAGGCAGAGCGCGCCGTGCTCGTTGGCTCCCGATACGAGGACGCTCGTGCGAGCGGCGTGCGCCAGCGTGCGTTCGCGCTCACCGCCGGTCAACCGCGCCTTTGAGAGCGTGCGCTCCATGAATGTTGGCGGTTGTATAGGCACAGGAAAAAGGACAGCTCTGAGAGTACTGAGTGAAATTTTGTCAACCCATCGGGTGGCTATAACTCCCCCTGGCGAGGCGCGGTGGACTAACACATCCGTGATTCGGACCCACCGTGGCCCAAACCAAAAAACCCAAAACTGGTCGACCAGGTCGAGTTCAACCGTCCGCCTTGCCTTCCTCGGTTCCTGTTCCACAGGGACCACACCCTTACGTCTCATCATCACACGTGAACCAGCAAGGAAGGGAATTCAAGATCTCATCATTTGATCTTTTATTTGAACCCTTTAAGATGGGCACGTCTCGTCTTAGTTTTATTAGGAAGGCGTGGATTCGAGGGCTACCGAGATACGATATGATAAGCGCCCAACACGGCGCGTCTCCACTCTCTAGTATGGGGTCGGGTCGGAGGGGGTCGGGTCGGGGGATACGATATGAAAATTGGGCTCCGAGGTCGAGGTCGGGTCAGGTCGGGTCGGGTCTGACGCGAGTCCAGGAAATCCAGTGTCGTTTTCGGGAAAACACCCCCCTTGGTCCGACCCCCTAGCTGACCTCCGAGGTCAACCCCGAGGTCGGACCAAAATCCGACCCACCCCCCGAGCCGAGGTTTGAGAGTCGACGTGTCACACTGGAGTGTCTGACACTGAAAGTGCGGGAAAAGGTTCGTCGAAGTTTCGTCACTGACCTCGCTAAGTTTCGAAGTCATCTATTTATTAGGCAACAAGTGGGTTTCGTCACTAAGTCTACCGGTACGTAATCTCCGTATTGTATTCGTGTGATTTTGTGTGCTCAGCGGACCTCTCGGATTGTCTTACGACTAACTTACGACTCACCGCCGATGCGGGCCCGCTTCACGCTATGGGTCGAGACGAGTCGGTGCACTGCGTACCTTCCCGCCCTGGCCCGGGTGAATTTCCGAAATTGAATTTGAAGTCACCGGACAACGTTACGGAGCTCTACGCTAATAGGTATCAAGGTCGTACTTGTCCTCAAAGTAGGACTGGTCGAAGTTGGGCGCCTCCGCGCTGTCTTCGACCACCTGATCCTCGATGACCTGGTTACTGTCATCCGCCGACGAATCCGCAGCAATGTCCGCAGCCGCCCACGCCCAAGGATCCTCATCCTCCAGCGGCGCCTGCGACGCTGCCCCTTGTGGCCCCTCTGCTGACGCAGCCGCCCACGCCCACGGATCCTCATCCTCCAGCGGCGCCTGCGACGCTGCCCCTCGTGGCCCCTCTGCTGACGCAGCCGCCCACGCCCACGGATCCTCGTCCTCCTCGGCCTCAAAGTCCTCCTCGTCGTCCTCGTCGTCCTCCTCCTCCTCGTCCGCCTGCGTCTCGTACGCCGCCCAGGCCGCCGCCTCGTCCACAGCAAGCGCCGCCTCGGCCGCGCTCACAAATCCCCCCCCAATCTCCGCATCTTCGAAGCGTGCGAACCGCGGATCCAGAGTTTCATCACGCCGGAGCAAGGCCAGTGCTTGCGCCCTCTCAGATTCATCGCGTGGGAAGACGCGGATCAGACGGAGCGAGAGGCGCTGCGCTGTCGACCTGGGGAGTACCTGCACCACCACGCGGTCGCCCACCTCGCACACGGCCTCCACGCGCTCGATGAACGCGCCTTTGCGCCCGTTGCCCGACTGCAGCTTCGAGATGTGCACGAGCCCGGGACGGCGCGCCCCCACGTTGACGACGACGCCGTACGAGGCGACCTTGACGACAACGCCCTCGCGCTCTATGCCTGGCTGCGCCGCGAGCTCCTTGAGACTGGGTCGCCGGTCCGCGCGCCGCCTCGCCAGCGCGCGCTGCTCGAGCATCGTCTCAAGCGAGGCGGTACTTGCGACAGGGACCGCGGTAAGCAGCAGCCGACCCGAGCCTGGGCTAGGGCGGAGCACCCGCACGCCAATAGTGCGGCCCGGCACGAGGAAGGTGGCGGCCGTCGCACCCACCGGCAGCTGGTCGGCTGGCAGCAGCGCGTCCACCGGAGCGCGTGTGCCGCCAGCGCCAGCGCGCGTGACGCCGACCTCGACGATGGCGCCGAACGGATGGACGCTCAAGACGGTGGCATTGAGCTGTGTGCCAATGCTCAGGTCCTCGAGGCGATGCCGGTACCAAATCCCTTTTCGCGCGCGTCGGTTGCGAGCGCGCCGCGAGAACCGCTCCAGGCCCGGCAAAGTCGAAGGTGTGAGCGTGGAACGAGGCTTTGACAATGACACGCGCAGCCGCCCCGCCTCTGGCTGCGCCTTGACGACGCGCACTGTGAGCGGCTTTCCGAGCGATGTCTCCGGTTTGCTGCGCAGCGGGTGTGCCGGCGGCACATCTAAATAAGCATCCACCGTGGGCTTCATCTGCCCAGCGCGGCCAGGACGCTCCACGGGCACGCGCACGAAGAGTTTGAACTTACCCGTCTGCTCATTGCGATGATAGCCAACAATCGTGCCCTTTAGCAGCTCGCCGCGCTCGAGGGAGCCGAGGGACAGCGCGTGGGCACCGAAATGTGTGAGAATGATGAGGTAGAGCCTCATCCTCTGGAATGATTTTTCTGAGCGAGCTTGCAGATGTGGCTCACACCACCGCGAGCAACAAGTCTCTTCACGAGGACAGGCAAGTCAAGTCAAGTCAAGTACCGTTTCTCTGAGGCGCCTGCCCGTTGGCGCGCACTTCTCCGCGAGAAAAGGTTCCAAACTCCTTCTCTGTTTCCAGATCAGCCAGATCACTCCTCTCCGCGCCGGCCGATGGTGACACGAGCACTCGCATTCGCGCTGTTCGCGCTGCAGCCCACGACCTTGTCGGCCCTCGCGTGCAAGCCGCTGCCGCCGCTCGCGGCAGTCGTGCGCCACTTCCACAACCCTCCGTCAAGGCGATCCGCCGTTGCCGCTCGGCCGCGTCGCACCGGCGCAGTCGCCATGTTTGGCGGCGGCGGGCCGGGAGGCGGCTTTCTCAACCTGGGCGCGCCAGAGGTGATTGTCATCGGCGCGATCGCGTGGGTGCTGCTGGGTCCGAAGGAGCTCTTTCGCCTGTCGCGGGAGGCGGGCGCGTTTCTTGGCCAGTGGCAGCAGCTAGGGCAGCAAGCCAAGAACCAGTTCCAAGCGGCTCTCGAGTCGGAGCTCGCCGAGGAGACGCTCGCCAA